>RQOL01000319.1:0-47717 GCA_013076295.1 Sanderia malayensis
TTCTTGACTACCCACTTTTTCATGACTTCCCACTTTTGATGACTTCCACGTTTGATGACTTCCCACTTTGATAACTTCCCACTTTTCCTGACTTCCCACTTTTGATGACCTTCCTCTTTTGATGATTTGCAACTTTTTCTGACTTCACTTTAGATAATTTCCCACTTTTGATGACTTTCCTCTTTTTCTGACTACCCACTTTTTCTCGATTTCCTACTTTTGATGACTTCCCACTTTTTTTCACTCCCACTTTTGATGACTTCCCTCTTGTGATGACTTCCCGCATTTTTTTGATTTCACTTTTGATCACCTCCCATTTTTTTCACTTCCCACTTTTTCATGACTTCCCACTTTTTCTTGACTTCCCACTTTTGATGACCTCTCTCTTTTTCTTCACTACCCTTTTTTCTCGACTTCCCACTTTTGATGACTTCCTCTTTGATGATTTCCAACTTTTTCTTGACCTCCCACTTTAGATAATTTTGCCACTTTTGATCACCTCCCACTTTTTGTAATTTCCCACTTGTTCTTAACTTCCCTATTTTGATGACTTTCCTTATTTGATGATCGCCACTTTTCCTGACTCCAATTTTTTCATCACTTCCCAATTTTGATGACTTCCACTTTTGATGACTTCCACTTTTGATGACTTCCCACTTTTTGTGACTTCTCACTTTTTCCTAACCTCCCTATTTTGATGACTTCCCTTATTTTATGACTCCGCACTTTTTCTTTGACTTCCCACTTTTTCATGACTTCCCAATTTTGATGACTTCCACTTTTGATGACTTCCCACTTTTTGTGACTTCCCACTTTTTCCTAACCTCCCTATTTTGATGACTTCCCTTATTTTATGACTCCGCACTTTTTCTTGACTTCCCACTTTTTATGACTTCCCACTTTTGATGACTTCCCTTTTTAATGACTTCCCACTTTTGATGACTTCCCATATTTTCTTGACTTCCCTCTTTCTGTGAGTTCCCACTTTTAATGACTTCCCACTTTTTCTCGACTTCCCACTTTTGATGACCTCCATTTTTGACGACTTCCCACTTTTGATGACTTCCATTTTTTCTTGACTACCCACTTTTTCATGACTTCCCCACTTTTGATGACTTCCACGTTTGAATGACTTCCCACTTTTGATAACTTCCCACTTTTCCTGACTTCCCACTTTTTGATGACCTCCCTCTTTTGATGATTTGCAACTTTTTCTTGACTTCCCACTTTAGATAATTTCCCACTTTTGATGACTTTCCTCTTTTTCTTGACTACCCACTTTTTCTCGATTTCCTACTTTTGATGACTTCCCACTTTTTCTTCACCTCCCACTTTTGATGACTTCCCTCTTGTGATGACTTCCCGCATTTTTTTGATTTCCCACTTTTGATCACCTCCCATTTTTTTCACTTCCCACTTTTTCATGACTTCCCACTTTTTCTTGACTTCCCACTTTTGATGACCTCTCTCTTTTTCTTCACTACCCACTTTTTCTCGACTTCCCACTTTTGATGACTTCCCTCTTTTGATGATTTCCAACTTTTTCTTGACCTCCCACTTTAGATAATTTGCCACTTTTGATCACCTCCCACTTTTTGTAATTTCCCACTTGTTCTTAACTTCCCTATTTTGATGACTTTCCTTATTTGATGACTCGCCACTTTTCCTTGACTCCCAATTTTTTCATCACTTCCCAATTTTGATGACTTCCACTTTTGATGACTTCCCACTTTTGATGACTTCCCACTTTTTGTGACTTCTCACTTTTTCCTAACCTCCCTATTTTGATGACTTCCCTTATTTTATGACTCCGCACTTTTTCTTGACTTCCCACTTTTTCATGACTTCCCAATTTTGATGACTTCCACTTTTGATGACTTCCCACTTTTTGTGACTTCCCACTTTTTCCTAACTCCCTATTTTGATGACTTCCCTTATTTTATGACTCCGCACTTTTTCTTGACTTCCCACTTTTTCATGACTTCCCACTTTTGATGACTTCCCTTTTTAATGACTTCCCACTTTTGATGACTTCCCATATTTTCTTGACTTCCCTCTTTCTGTGAGTTCCCACTTTTAATGACTTCCCACTTTTTCTCGACTTCCCACTTTTGATGACTTCCATTTTTGACGACTTCCCACTTTTGATGACTTCCCATTTTTTCTTGACTACCCACTTTTTCATGACTTCCCACTTTTGATGACTTCCACGTTTGATGACTTCCCACTTTTGATAACTTCCCACTTTTCCTGACTTCCCACTTTTGATGACCTCCCTCTTTTGATGATTTGCAACTTTTTCTTGACTTCCCACTTTAGATAATTTCCCACTTTTGATGACTTTCCTCTTTTTCTTGACTACCCACTTTTTCTCGATTTCCTACTTTTGATGACTTCCCACTTTTTCTTCACCTCCCACTTTTGATGACTTCCCTCTTGTGATGATTTCCCGCATTTTTTTGATTTCCCACTTTTGATCACCTCCCATTTTTTTCACTTCCCACTTTTTCATGACTTCCCACTTTTGATGACATCCACTTTTGATATTTTCCAACTTTTGATGACTTCCCACCTTTGATGACTTCCCTCTTTTTCTTGACTACCCACTTATTCTCGATTTCCCACTTTTGATGACTTTCTACTTTTTCTTGACCTCCCACTTTTGATGACTTCCCTCTTTTGATGACTTACCGCATTTTTTTGATTACCCACTTTTGATCACCTCCCATTTTTTCATGACTTCCCACTTTTTCTCGAATTGCCACTTTTAATGACTTCCCACTTTGATGACTTCCCACTTTTTCCAGACCTCCCACTTTTCATGACTTCCCACTTTTGATGACTTCCCATTTTTTCTTGACTTCCCACTTTTGACGACGTCCAACTTTTGATGACATCCCATTTTCTCCTGACTTCCAACTTTTTCATGACATCCCACTTTTGACGACTTCCACTTTCGATGACTTCCTACTTTTGATGACTTCCCACGTTTTCTTGACTTCCCACTTTTGATGACTTCCCTCTTATGATGATTTCCCGCATTTTTTTGATTTCACACTTTTAATCATCTCCTATTTTCTTTCACTTCCACTTTTTCATGACTTCCCACTTTTGATGACATCCACTTTTGATATTTTCCTACTTTTGATGACTTCCCACTTTTGATGACTTCCCTTTTTTTTGACTACCACTTATTCTCGATTTCCCACTTTTGATGACTTCCTACTTTTTCTTGACCTCCCACTTTTGATGACTTCCCTCTTTGATGACTTACCGCATTTTTTTGATTACCCACTTTTGATCACCTCCCATTTTTTCATGACTTCCCACTTTTTTCTCGACTTGCCACTTTTAATGACTTCCCACTTTGATGACTTCCCACTTTTTCCTGACCTCCCACTTTTCATGACTTCCCACTTTTGATGACTTCCCATTTTTTTTTTACTTCCCACTTTTTCATTACTTCCCACTTTTTGATGATTTCCACTTTTGATGACTTCCCATTTTTTCTTGACTTCCCACTTTCTGTGACTTCCGACCTTTGATGACTTCCACTTTTGATGACTTCCCACTTTTGATGACTTCCCATTTTTTCTTGACATCCCACTTTTTCATGACTTCCCACTTTTGATGACTTCCCATTTTTTTGACTTCCCACTTTTTCATGACTTCCCACTTTCTCATGACTTCCACTTTTGACGACTTTCACTTTTGATTACCTCCAACTTTTGATGACTTCCCACCTTTTCTTGACTTCCTACTTTTGATGACTTCCCTCTTTTTCTTGACTACCCACTTTTTCTCGATTTCCTACTTTTGATGACTTCCCACTTTTTCTTGACCTCCCACTTTTGATGACTTCCCTTTGTGATGACTTCCCGCATTTTTTAATTTCCCACTTTTGATCACCTCCTATTTTTTTTCACTTCCCACTTTTTCATGACTTCGCACTTTTGATGACATCACTTTTGATATTTTCCCACTTTGGCGACTTCCCACTTTTTCTTGACTTCCCACTTTCGGTGACTTCCCACTTTTGATGACATCCCGTTTTTTCCTGACTCCCACTTTTCATGATTTCCCACTTTTGACAACTTCCCATTTTTTCTTGACTTCCCACTTTCTGTGACTTCCAACTTTTGATGACATCCCATTTTCTCTTGACTTCCCACTTTTGATGACTTCCACTTTTGATGACTTCCCACATTTGATGACTTCACATTTTTTCTTGAGATCGCACTTTTTCATGACTTCCCACTTTTGATGACTTCCACGTTTGATGACTTCCCACTTTTCATAACTTCCCATTTTTTGTTGACTTCCCACTTTCTGTGACTTCCCATTTTTGATGACTTCCCAGTTTTAATGACTTCCCACTTTGATGACTTCCCACTTTTTCCTGACTTCCACTTTCGGTGACTTCCCACTTTTGATGACATCCCGTTTTTTCCTGACTCCCCACTTTTTCATGATTTCCCATTTTGACAACTTCCCATTTTTTCTTGACTTCCCACTTTCTGTGACTTCCAACTTTTGATGACATCCCATTTTCTCTTGACTTCCCACTTTCGATGACTTCCACTTTTGATGACTTCCCACTTTTGATGACTTCCCTCTTTTGATGACTTCCAACTTTTTCTTGACCTCCCACTTTAGATAATTTACCACTTTTGATCACCTCCCTCTTTTTGTGACTTCCCACTTTTGATGACTACCACTTTTGATGACTTCCACTTTTTATGACATTCCATTTTTTCTTGACATCCCACTTTTTCAAGACTTCCCACTTTTGATGACTTCCACTTTTGATATTTTCCCACTTTTGGCGACTTCCCACTTTTTCTTGACTTCCCACTTTCGGTGACTTCCCACTTTTGATAACATCCCGTTTTTTCCTGACTCCCCACTTTTTCATGATTTCCCACTTTTGACAACTTCCCATTTTTTCTTGACTTCCCACTTTCTGTGACTTCCAACTTTTGATGACATCCCATTTTCTCTTGACTTCCCACTTTTGATGACTTCCACTTTTGATGACTTCCCACTTTTGATGACATCCCATTTTTCTTGACTTCCCACTTTCTGTGATTTCCCACTTTTGATGACATCCCATTTTTTCTTGACTTCCCCCTTTTTCATGACTTCCCACTTTCGATGACCTCACTTTTGATGACTTCCCACTTTTTCTTGACTTCCCACTTTTGATGACCTCTCTCTTTTTCTTCACTACCCACTTTTCTCGACTTCCCACCTTCGATGACTTCCCACTTTTTCTTGACCTCCCACTTTTGATGACTTCCCACTTTTAATGACTTCTCACTTTTTCTTCACTTCCCACCTTGGATGACTTCAATCTTTTGATGTTTTTTCGCATCTTGTTGACTTCCACTTTTGATGATTTCCCATTTTTCTTGACTTCCCACTTTTTCATGACTTCCCACTTTTGATGACTTCCACGTTTGATGACTTCCACTTTTCATAACTTCCCATTTTTTGTTGACTTCCCACTTTCTGTGACTTCCCATTTTTGATGACTTCCCAGTTTTAATGACTTCCCACTTTGATGACTTCCCACTTTTTCCTGACTTCCCACTTTTGATGACTTCCCTCTTTTGATGATTTCCAACTTTTTCTTGACCTCCCACTTTAGATAATTTACCACTTTTGATCACCTCCCTCTTTTTGTGACTTCCCACTTTTGATGACTACCACTTTTGATGACTTCCCACTTTTGATGACATTCCATTTTTTCTTGACATCCCACTTTTTCAAGACTTCCACTTTTGATGACTTCCACTTTTGATGACTTCCCACTTTTGATGACAGCCCACTTTTCTTGACTTCCCTCTTTTTCTTGACTACCCACTTTTTCTCGACTTCCCACTTTTGATGACTTCACACTTTTTCTTGACTCCCACTTTTGATGACTTCCCATATTTTTGACTTCCCTCTTTCTGTGACTTCCCACTTTTAATGACTTCCCACTTTTTTGACTACCCACTTTTCCTGACTTCCCACTTTTGATGACCTCCTCTTTTGATGATTTGCAACTTTTTCTTGACTTCCCACTTTAGATAATTTCCCACTTTTGATAACTTCCCACTTTTTCAAGACTTCCCACTTTTGATGACTTCCACTTTTGATGACTTCCCACTTTTGATGACAGCCCACTTTTCTTGACCTCCCTCTTTTTCCTGACTACCCACTTTTTCTCGACTTCCCACTTTTGATGACTTCACACTTTTTCTTGACCTCCCACTTTTGATGACTTCCCTCTTTTGATGACTACCCGCATTTTTTTGATTTCCCACTTTTGATCACCTCCCATTTTTTTCACTTCCCACATTTTGATGACTTCACTTTTTAATGACATCCACTTTTGATCTCTTCCCACTTTTTGTGACTTCCCACTTTTTCCTAACTCCTATTTTGATGACATCCCTTATTTTATGACTCCGCACTTTTTCTTGACTTCCACTTTTTCATGACTTCCACTTTTGATGACTTCCCTTTTTAATGACTTCCCACTTTTGATGACTTCCCATATTTTCTTGACTTCCCTCTTTCTATGACTTCCCACATTTATGAGTTCCCACTTTTACTCGACTTCCTTTTGATGACTTCCCACTTTTGATGACTTTCCATTTTTGACGACTTCCCACTTTTGATGACTTCCATTTTTTTTTGACTACCCACTTTTTCATGACTTCCCACTTTTGATGACTTCCACGTTTGATGACTTCCCACTTTTGATAACTTCCCACTTTTCCTGACTTCCCACTTTTGATGACCTCCCTCTTTTGATGATTTGCAACTTTTTCTTGACTTCCCACTTTAGATAATTTCCCACTTTCGATGACTTCCCACTTTTTCATGACTTCCCATTTTGATTTCTACCACTTTTGATGACTTCCCACTTTTTATGACATTCCATTTTTTCTTGACTACCCACTTTTTCTCGACTTCCCACTTTTCATGACTTCACACTTTTTCTTGACCTCCCACTTTTGATGACTTCCCTCTTTTGATGACTACCCGCATTTTTTTGATTTCCCGCATTTGATCACCTCCCATTTTTTCACTTTCCCACATTTTCATGACTTCCCATTTTTAATGACATCCACTTTGATCTCTTCCCACTTTTTGTGACTTCCCACTTTTTCCAAACCTCCCTATTTTGATGACTTCCCTTATTTATGACTCCGCACTTTTTCTTGACTTCCCACTTTTTCATGACTTCCCACTTTTGATGACTTCCCTTTTTAATGACTTCCCACTTTTGATGACTTCCCATATTTTCTTGACTTCCCTCTTTCTGTTACTTCCCACATTTAATGACTTCCCACTTTTCCTCGACTTCCCACTTTTGATGACTTCCCACTTTTGATGACTTCCATTTTTGACGACTTCCCACTTTTGATGACTTCCATTTTTTCTTGACTACCCACTTTTTCAAGACTTCCCACTTTTGATGACTTCCACGTTTGATGACTTCCCATTTTTGATAACTTCCCACTTTTCCTGACTTCCCACTTTTGATGACCTCCCTCTTTTGATGATTTGCAACTTTTGATGACTTCCATTTTTGACGACTTCCCACTTTTGATGACTTCCACTTTTGATGACTTCCCATTTTTTCTTGACTACCCACTTTTTCATGACTTCCCACTTTTGACGACTTCCCACTTTTGATGACATCCCGTTTTTTCCTGACTCCCCACTTTTTCATGATTTCCCACTTTTGACAACTTCCCATTTTTTCTTGACTTCCCACTTTCTGTGACTTCCAACTTTTGATGACATCCCATTTTCTCTTGACTTCCCACTTTTGATGACTTCCACTTTTGATGACTTCCCACATTTGATGATTACATTTTTTCTGAGATCCGCACTTTTTCATGACTTCCCACTTTTGATGACTTCCACTTTTGATGATTCCCACTTTTGATGACATCCCAATTTTTTCTTGACTTCCCACTTTCTGTGATTTCCACTTTTGATGACATCCCATTTTTTCTTGACTTCCCTTTTTCATGACTTCCACTTTCGATGAACCTCCACTTTTGATGACTTCCCACTTTTTCTTGACTTCCCACTTTTGATGACCTCTCTCTTTTCTTCACTACCCACTTTCTCTCGACTTCCCACCTTCGATGACTTCCCACTTTTTCTTGACCTCCCACTTTTTGATGACTTCCCACTTTTAATGACTTCTCACTTTTTCTTCACTTCCCACCTTGGATGACTTCAATCTTTTGATGTTTTTTTGCATCTTGTTGACTTCCCACTTTTGATGATTTCCCATTTTTCTTGACTTCCCACTTTTTCATGACTTCCCACTTTTGATGACTCCCACGTTTGATGACTTCCCACTTTTCGAAACTTTTCATAACTTAATTTTTTGTTGACTTCCCACTTTCTGTGACTTCCCATTTTTGATGACTTCCCAGTTTTAATGACTTCCCACTTTGATGACTTCCCACTTTTTCCTGAACTTCCCACTTTTGATGACTTCCCTCTTTTGATGATTTCCAACTTTTTCTTGACCTCCCACTTTAGATAATTTACCCACTTTTGATCACCTCCCTCTTTTTGTGACTTCCCACTTTTGATGACTACCACTTTTGATGACTTCCCACTTTTTATGACATTCCATTTTTTCTTGACATCCCACTTTTTCAAGACTTCCCACTTTTGATGACTTCCACTTTTGATGACTTCCCACTTTTGATGACAGCCCACTTTTTCTTGACTTCCCTCTTTTTCTTGACTACCCACTTTTTCTCGACTTCCCACTTTTGATGACTTCACACTTTTTCTTGACCTCCCACTTTTGATGACTTCCCATATTTCTTGACTTCCCTCTTTCTGTGACTTCCCACTTTTAATGACTTCCCACTTTTTCTTGACTACCCACTTTTCCTGACTTCCCACTTTTGATGACCTCCCTCTTTTGATGATTTGCAACTTTTTCTTGACTTCCCACTTTAGAATAATTTCCCACTTTCGATGACTTCCCCACTTTTTCATGACTTCCCACTTTTGATGACTACCACTTTTGATGACTTCCCACTTTTATGACATTCCATTTTTTCTTGACTACCCACTTTTTCTCGACTTCCCACTTTTCATGACTTCACACTTTTTCTTGACCTCCCACTTTTGATGACTTCCCACTTTTGATGACTTCCCACTTTTGATGACTTCCATTTTTGACGATTCCCACTTTTGATGACTTCCCATTTTTCTTGACTACCCACTTTTTCAAGACTTCCCACTTTTGATGACTTCCACGTTTTGATGACTTCCCACTTTTGATAGCTTCCCACTTTTCCTGACTTCCCACTTTTGATGACCTCCCTCTTTTGATGATTGCAACTTTTCTTGACTTCCCACTTTAGATAATTTCCCACTTTCGATGACTTCCCACTTTTTCATGACTTCCCACTTTTGATGACTACCACTTTTGATGACTTCCCACTTTTTATGACATTCCATTTTTTCTTGACATTCCACTTTTTCAGACTTCCCACTTTTGATGACTTCCACTTTTGATGACTTCCCACTTTTGATGACAGCCCACTTTTCATGACTTCCCACTTTGGATGACTTCCCTTTTTAATGACTTCCCACTTTTGATGACTTCCCATATTTTCTTGACTTCCTCTTTCTGTTACTTCCCACATTTAATGACTTCCCACTTTTCCTCGACTTCCACTTTGATGACTTCCCACTTTTGATGACTTCCCCATTTTGATGACTTCCATTTTTGACGACTTCCCACTTTTGATGACTTCCCATTTTTTCTTGACTACCCACTCTTTTCAAGACTTCCCACTTTTGATGACTTCCACGTTTGATGACTTCCCACTTTTGATAACTTCCACTTTTCCTGACTTCCCACTTTTTGATGACCTCCCTCTTTTGATGATTTGCAAACTTTTTCTTGACTTCCCCACTTTAGATAATTTCCCACTTTCGATGACTTCCCACTTTTTCATGACTTCCCACTTTTGACGACTTCCACTTTTGATTTCCTCCAACTTTTGATGACTTCCTACTTTTTCTTGACTCCTACTTTTGATGGACTTCCTCTTTTTCTTGACTACCACTTTTTCTCGATTTCCTACTTTTGATGACTTCCCACTTTTCTTGACCTCCCACTTTTGATGACTTCCCTTTTGTGATGACTTCCCGCATTTTTAATTTCCCACTTTGATCACCTTCCTATTTTTTTTCACTTCCCACTTTTTCATGACTTCGCCACTTTGATGACATCCACTTTTGATATTTTCCCACTTTTGGCGACTTCCCACTTTTTCTTGACTTCCCACTTTCGGTGACTTCCCACTTTTGATGACATCCCGTTTTTTCCTGACTCCCCACTTTTCATGATTTCCCACTTTTGACAACTCCCCATCTTTTCTTGACTTCCCACTTTCTGTGACTTCCCAACTTTTGATGACATCCATTTTCTATTGACTTCCCACTTTTTGATGACTTCCACTTTTGATGACTTCCCACCTTTGATACTTCACATTTTTTCTTGAGATCGCACTTTTTCATGACTTCCCACTTTTGATGACTTCCACTTTTGATGACTTCCCACTTTTGATGACATCCCATTTTTTCTTGACTTCCCACTTTCTGTGATTTCCCACTTTTGATGACATCCCATTTTTTCTTGACTTCCCCCTTTTTCATGACTTCCCACTTTCGATGACCTCCACTTTTGATGACTTCCCACTTTTTCTTGACTTCCCACTTTGATGACCTCTCTCTTTTTCTTCACTACCACTTTTTCTCGACTTCCCACCTTCGATGACTTCCCACTTTTTCTTGATCTCCCACTTTTGATGACTTCCACTTTTAATGACTTCTCACTTTTTCTTCACTTCTCACCTTGGGATGACTTCAATCTTTTGATGTTTTTCGCATCTTGTTGACTTCCCACTTTGATGATTTCCCATTTTTCTTGACTTCCACTTTTTCATGACTTCCCACTTTTGATGACTTCCCTCTTTTGATGATTTCCAACTTTTCTTGACCTCCCACTTTAGATAATTTACCACTTTTGATCACCTCCCTTTCTTTGTGACTTCCCACTTTTGATGACTACCACTTTTGATGACTTCCCCACTTTTATGACATTCCATTTTTTCTTGACATCCCACTTTTCAAGACTTCCCACTTTTTGATGACTTCCACTTTTGATGACTTCCCACTTTTGATGACAGCCCATTTTTTCTTGACTTCCCTCTTTTTCTTGACTACCCACTTTTTCTCGACTTCCCACTTTTGATGACTTCACACTTTTTCTTGACCTCCCACTTTTGATGACTTCCCATATTTCTTGACTTCCCTCTTTCTGTGACTTCCCACTTTTAATGACTTCCCACTTTTTCTTGACTACCCACTTTTCCTGACTTCCCACTTTTGATGACCTCCCTCTTTTGATGATTTGCAACTTTTTCTTGACTTCCCACTTTAGATAATTTCCCACTTTTGATGACTTCCCACTTTTTCATGACTTCCCACTTTGATGACTACCACTTTTGATGACTTCCCACTTTTTATGACATTCCATTTTTTCTTGACATCCCACTTTTTCAAGACTTCCCACTTATGATGACTTCCACTTTTGATGACTTCCCACTTTTGATGACAGCCCACTTTTTCTTGACTTCCCTCTTTTCTTGACTACCCACTTTTTCTCGACTTCCCACTTTTGATGACTTCACACTTTTTCTTGACCTCCCACTTTTGATGACTTCCCTCTTTTGATGACTACCCGCATTTTTTTGATTTCCCACTTTTGATCACCTCCCATTTTTTTTCACTTCCCACATTTTCATGACTTCCCATTTTTAATGACATCCACTTTTGATCTCTTCCCACTTTTTGTGACTTCCCACTTTTTCCTAACCTCCCTATTTTGATGACTTCCCTTATTTTATGACTCCGCACTTTTTCTTGACTTCCCACTTTTTCATGACTTCCCACTTTTGAGGACTTCCCTTTTAATGACTTCCCACTTTTGATGACTTCCCATATGTTCTTGACTTCCCTCTTTCTGTGACTTCCCACATTTAATGACTTCCCACTTTTCCTCGACTTCCCACTTTTGATGACTTCCCACTTTTGATGACTTCCATTTTTGACGACTTCCCACTTTTGATGACTTCCCATTTTTTCTTCACTACCCACTTTTTCATGACTTCCCACTTTTGATGACTTCCACGTTTGATGACTTCCCACTTTTGATAACTTCCCACTTTTCCTGACTTCCCACTTTTGATGACCTCCCTCTTTTGATGATTTGCAACTTTTTCTTGACTTCCCACTTTAGATAATTTCCCACTTTCGATGACTTCCCACTTTTTCATGACTTCCCACTTTTGATGACTACCACTTTGATGACTTCCCACTTTTTATGACATTCCATTTTTTCTTGACATCCCACTTTTTCAAGACTTCCCACTTTTGATGACTTCCCACTTTTGATGACTTCCATTTTTGACGACTTCCCACTTTTGATGACTTCCCATTTTTTCTTGACTACCCACTTTTTCATGACTTCCCACTTTTGATGACTTCCACGTTTGATGACTTCCAACTTTTGATAAGTTCCCACTTTTCCTAACTTCCCACTTTTGATGACCTCCCTCTTTTGATGATTTGCAACTTTTTCTTGACTTTCCACTTTAGATAATTTCCCAATTTTGATGACTTCCCAGTTTTCATGACTTCCCACTTTTGATGACTACCACTTTTGATGACTTCCCACTTTTTATGACATTCCATTTTTTCTTGACATCCCTTTTTTGCAAGACTTCCCACTTTTGATGACTTCCACTTTTGATGACTTCCCACTTTTGATGACAGCCCACTTTTTCTTGACTTCCCTCTTTTTCTTGACTACCCACTTTTTATCGACTTCCCACTTTTGATGACTTCCCACTTTTTCTTGACCTCCCACTTTTGATGACTTCCCTCTTTTGATGACTACCCGCATTTTTTTGATTTCCCACTTTTGATCACCTCCCATTTTTTTTCACTTCCCACATTTTCATGACTTCCCATTTTTAATGACATCCACTTTTGATCTCTTCCCACTTTTGTGACTTCCCATTTTTCCTAACCTCCCTATTTTGATGACTTCCCTTATTTTATGACTCCGCACTTTTTCTGGACTTCCCACTTTTTCATGACTTCCCACTTTTGATGACTTCCCTTTTTAATGACTTCCCACTTTTGATGACTTCCCATATTTTCTTGACTTCCCTCTTTCTGTGACTTCCCACATTTAATGACTTCCCACTTTTACTCGACTTCCCACTTTTGATGACTTCCCACTTTTGATGACTTCCATTTTTGACGACTTCCCACTTTTGATGACTTCCCATTTTTTCTTGACTATCCACTTTTTCATGACTTCCCACTTTTGATGAGTTCCACGTTTGATGACTTCTCACTTTTGATAACTTCCCACTTTTCCTGACTTCCCACTTTTGATGACCTCCCTCTTTTGATGACTACCCGCATTTTTTTTATTTCCCACTTTTGATCACCTCCCATTTTTTTTCACTTCCCACATTTTCATGACTTCCCATTTTTAATGACATCCACTTTTGATCTCTTCCCACTTTTTGTGACTTCCCACTTTTTCCTAACCTCCCTATTTTGATGCCTTCCCTTATTTTATGACTCCGCACTTTTTCTTGACTTCCCACTTTTTCATGACTTCCCACTTTTGATGACTGCCCTTTTTAATGACTTCCCACTTTTGATGACTTCCCATATTTTCTTGACTTCCCTCTTTCTGTTACTTCCCACATTTAATGACTTCCCACTTTTCCTCGACTTCCCACTTTTGATGACTTCCCACTTTTGATGACTTCCATTTTTGACGACTTCCCACTTTGATGACTTCCCATTTTTTCTTGACTACCCACTTTTTCATGACTTCCCACTTTTGATGACTTCCACGTTTGATGACTTCCCACTTTTGATAACTTCCCACTTTTCCTGACTTCCCACTTTTGATGACCTCCCTCTTTTGATGATTTGCAACTTTTTCTTGACTTCCCACTTTAGATAATTTCCCACTTTCGATGTCTTCCCACTTTTTCATGACTTCCCACTTTTGATGACTACCACTTTTGATGACTTCCCACTTTTTATGACATTCCATTTTTTCTTGACATCCCACTTTTTCAAGACTTCCCACTTTTGATGACTTCCACTTTTGATGACTTCCCACTTTTGATGACAGCCCACTTTTTCATGACTTCCCACTTTTGATGACTTCTCTTTTTAATGACTTCCCACTTTTGATGATTTCCCATATTTTCTTGACTTCCCTCTTTCTGTGACCTCCCACTTTTAATGACTTCCCACTTTTTCTCGACTTCCCACTTTTGATGACTTCCCACTTTTGATGACTTCCATTTTTGACGACTTCCCACTTTTGATGACTTCCCATTTTTTCTTCACTACCCACTTTTTCATGACTTCCCACTTTTGATGACTTCCACGTTTGATGACTTCCAACTTTTGATAACTTCCCACTTTTCCTGACTTCCCACTTTTGATGACCTCCCTCTTTTGATGATTTGCAACTTTTTCTTGACTTCCCACTTTAGATAATTTCCCACTTTTGATGACTTCCCAGTTTTTCATGACTTCCCACTTTTGATGACTACCACTTTTGATGACTTCCCACTTTTTATGACATTCCATTTTTTCTTGACATCCCACTTTTTCAAGACTTCCCACTTTTGATGACTTCCACTTTTGATGACTTCCCACTTTTGATGACAGCCCACTTTTTCTTGACTTCCCTCTTTTCTTGACTACCCACTTTTTCTCGACTTCCCACTTTTGATGACTTCCCACTTTTTCTTGACCTCCCACTTTTGATGACTTCCCTCTTTTGATGACTACCCGCATTTTTTTGATTTCCCACTTTTGATCACCTCCCATTTTTTTTCACTTCCCACATTTTCATGACTTCCCATTTTTAATGACATCCACTTTTGATCTCTTCCCACTTTTTGTGACTTCCCACTTTTTCCTAACCTCCCTATTTTGATGACTTCCCTTATTTTATGACTCCGCACTTTTTCTTGACTTCCCACTTTTTCATGACTTCCCACTTTTGATGACTGCCCTTTTTAATGACTTCCCACTTTTGATGACTTCCCATATTTTCTTGACTTCCCTCTTTCTGTTACTTCCCACATTTAATGACTTCCCACTTTTCCTCGACTTCCCACTTTTGATGACTTCCCACTTTTGATGACTTCCCACTTTTCCTGACTTCCCACTTTTGATGACCTCCCTCTTTTGATGATTTGCAACTTTTTCTTGACTTCCCACTTTAGACAATTTCCCACTTTTGATGACTTCCCACTTTTTCAAGACTTCCCACTTTTGATGACTTCCACTTTTGATGACTTCCCACTTTTGATGACAGCCCACTTTTTCTTGACTTCCCTCTTTTTCTTGACTACCCACTTTTTCTCGACTTCCCACTTTTGATGACTTCCCACTTTTTCTTGACCTCCCACTTTTGATGACTTCCCTCTTTTGATGACTACCCGCATTTTTTTGATTTCCCACTTTTGATCACCTCCCATTTTTTTTCACTTCCCACATTTTCATGACTTCCCATTTTTAATGACATCCACTTTTGATCTCTTCCCACTTTTTGTGACTTCCCACTTTTTCCTAACCTCCCTATTTTGATGACTTCCCTTATTTTATGACTCCGAACTTTTTCTTGACTTCCCACTTTTTCATGACTTCCCACCTTCGATGACTTCCCACTTTTTCTTGACCTCCCACTTTTGATGACTTCCCACTTTTAATGACTTCTCACTTTTTCTTCACTTCCCACCTTGGATGACTTCAATCTTTTGATGTTTTTTCGCATCTTGTTGACTTCCCACTTTTGATGATTTCCCATTTTTCTTGACTTCCCACTTTTTCATGACTTCCCACTTTTGATGACTTCCACGTTTGATGACTTCCCACTTTTCATAACTTCCCATTTTTTCTTGACTTCCCACTTTCTGTGACTTCCCTTTTTAATGATTCCCACTTTTGATGACTTCCCACTTTTTGTGACTTCCCACTTTTTCCTAACCTCCCTATTTTGATGACTTCCCTTATTTTATGACTCCGCACTTTTTCTTGACTTCCCTATTTTTCTTGACTACCCACTTTTTCTCGACTTCCCACTTTTGATGACTTCCCACTTTTTCTTGACTTTCCACTTTTGATGACCTCTCTCTTTTTCTTCACTACCCACTTTTTCTCGACTTCCCACCTTCGATGACTTCCCACTTTTTCTTGACCTCCCACTTTTGATGACTTCCCACTTTTAATGACTTCTCACTTTTTCTTCACTTCCCACCTTGGATGACTTCAATCTTTTGATGCTTTTTCGCATCTTGTTGACTTCCCACTTTTGATGATTTCCCATTTTTCTTGACTTCCCACTTTTTCATGACTTCCCACTTTTGATGACTTCCACGTTTGATGACTTCCCACTTTTCATAACTTCCCATTTTTTCTTGACTTCCCACTTTCTGTGACTTCCCTTTTTAATGACTTCCCACTATTGATGACTTCCCACTTTGATGACTTCCCACTTTTTCCTGACTTCCCACTTTTGATGACTTCCCTCTTTTGATGATTTCCAACTTTTTCTTGACCTCCCACTTTAGATAATTTACCACTTTTGATCACTCCCACTTTTTGTGACTTCCCACTTGTTCTTAACTTCCCTATTTTGATGACTTTCCTTATTTGATTACTCGCCACTTTTCCTTGACTCCCAATTTTTTCATCACGTCCCAATTTTGATGACTTCCACTTTTGATGACTTCCCACTTTTGATGACTTCCCACTTTTTGTGACTTCCCACTTTTCCTAACCTCCCTATTTTGATGACTTCCCTTATTTTATGACTCCGCACTTTTTCTTGACTTCCCACTTTGTCATGACTTCCCACTTTTGATGACTTCCCTTTTTAATGACTTCCCACTTTTGATGACTTCCCACTTTTTGTGACTTCCCACTTTTTCCTAACCTCCCTATTTTGATGACTTCCCTTATTTTATGACTCCGCACTTTTTCTTGACTTCCCACTTTTTCATGACTTCCCACTTTTGATGACTTCCCTTTTTAATGACTTCCCACTTTTGATGACTTCCCATATTTTGCTGACTTCCCTCTTTCTGTGACTTCCCACTTTTAATGACTTCCCACTTTTTCTCGACTTCCCACTTTTGATGACTTCCCACTTTTGATGACTTCCATTTTTGACGACTTCCCACTTTTGATGACTTCCCATTTTTTCTTGACTACCCACTTTTTCATGACTTCCCACTTTTGATGACTTCCACGTTTGATGACTTCCCACTTTTGATAACTTCCCACTTTTCCTGACTTCCCACTTTTGATGACCTCGCTCTTTTGATGATTTGCAACTTTTTCTTGACTTCCCACTTTAGATAATTTCCCACTTTCGATGACTTCCCACTTTTTCATGACTTCCCACTTTTGATGACTACCACTTTTGATGACTTCCACTTTTTATGACATTCCATTTTTTCTTGACATCCCACTTTTTCAAGACTTCCCACTTTTGATGACTTCCACTTTTGATGACTTCCCACTTTTGATGACAGCCACTTTTTCTTGACTTCCCTCTTTTTCTTGACTACCCACATTTTCTCGACTTCCACTTTTGATGACTTCCCACTTTTTCTTGACCTCCCACTTTTGATGACTTCCCTCTTTTGATGACTGCCGGCATTTTTTCTTGACTACCCACTTTTTCATGACTTCCCACTTTTGATGACTTCCACGTTTGATGACTTCCCGCTTTTGATAACTTCCCACTTTTCTTGAATTCCCACTTTTGATGACCTCCCTCTTTTGATGATTTGCAACTTTTTCTTGACTTCCCACTTTAGATAATTTCCCACTTTTGATGACTTCCCACTTTTTCATGACTTCCCACTTTTGATGACTACCACTTTTGATTACTTCCCACTTTTTATGACATTCCATTTTTTCTTGACATCCCACTTTTTCAAGACTTCCCCTTTTTGATGACTTCCACTTCTGATGACTTCCCACTTTTGATGACAGCCCACTTTTTCTTGACTTCCCTCTTTTTCTTGACTACCCACTTTTTCTCGACTTCCCACTTTTGATGACTTCCCACTTTTTCTTGACTTCCCACTTTTGATGACCTTTCTCTTTTTCTTCACTACCCAATTTTTCTCGACTTCCCACCTTCGATGACTTCCCACTTTTTCTTGACCTCCCACTTTTTGATGACTTCCCATTTTTAATGACTTCTCACTTTTTCTTCACTTCCCACCTTGGATGACTTCAATCTTTTGATGTTTTTTCGCATCTTGTTGACTTCCCACTTTTAATGATTTCCCATTTTTCTTGACTTCCCACTTTTTCATGACTTCCACTTTTGATGACTTCCACGTTTGATGACTTCCCACTTTTCATAACTTCCCATTTTTTCTTGACTTCCCACTTTCTGTGACTTCCCATTTTTGATGACTTCCCAGTTTTAATGACTTCCCACTTTGATGACTTCCCACTTTTTCCTGACTTCCCACTTTTGATGACTTCCCTCTTTTGATGATTTCCAACTTTTCCTTGACCTCCCACTTTAGATAATTTACCACTTTTGATCACCTCCCACTTTTGTGACTTCCCACTTGTTCTTAACTTCCCTATTTTGATGACTTTCCTTATTTGATTACTCGCCACTTTTCCTTGACTCCCAATTTTTTCATCACTTCCCAATTTTGATGACTTCCACTTTTGATGACTTGCCACTTTTGATGACTTCCCACTTTTTGTGACTTCCCACTTTTTCCTAACATCCCTATTTTGATGACTTCCCTTATTTTATGACTCCGCACTTTTTCTTGACTTCCCACTTTTTCATGACTTCCCACTTTTGATGACTTCCTTTTTTAATGACTTCCCACTTTTCCTGACTTCCCACTTTTGATGACCTCCCTTTTTTGATGATTTGCAACTTTTTCTTAACTTCCCACTTTAGATAATTTCCCACTTTTTCATGACTTCCCACTTTTGATGACTCCCACTTTTGATGACTTCCCACTTTTTATGACATTCCATTTTTTCTTGACATCCCACTTTTTCAAGACTTCCCACTTTTGATGACTTCCACTTTTGATGAATTCCCACTTTTGATGACAACCCACTTTTTCTTGACTTCCCTCTTTTTCTTGACTACCCACTTTTTCTCGACTTCCCACCTTCGATGACTTCCCACTTTTTCTTGACCTCCCACTTTTGATGACTTCCCACTTTTAATGACTTCTCACTTTTTCTTCACTTCCCACCTTGGATGACTTCAATCTTTTGATGTTTTTTCGCATCTTGTTGACTTCCCACTTTTGATGATTTCCCATTTTTCTTGACTTCCCACTTTTTCATGACTTCCCACTTTTGATGACTTCCACGTTTGATGACTTCCCACTTTTCATAACTTCCCATTTTTTCTTGACTTCCCACTTTCTGTGACTTCCCATTTTTGATGACTTCCCAGTTTTAATGACTTCCCACTTTGATGACTTCCCACTTTTTCCTGACTTCCCACTTTTGATGACTTCCCTCTTTTGATGATTTCCAACTTTTTCTTGACCTCCCACTTTAGATAATTTACCAATTTTGCTCACCTCCCACTTTTTGTCACTTCCCACTTGTTCTTAACTTCCCTATTTTGATGACTTTCCTTATTTGATTACTCGCCACTTTTCCTTGACTCCCAATTTTTTCATCACTTCCCAATTTTGATGACTTCCACTTTTGATGACTTCCCACTTTTGATGACTTCCCACTTTTTGTGACTTCCCACTTTTTCCTAACATCCCTATTTTGATGACTTCCCTTATTTTATGACTCCGCACTTTTTCTTGACTTCCCACTTTTTCATGACTTCCCACTTTTGATGACTTCCCTTTTTAATGACTTCCCACTTTTGATGACTTCCCATATTTTCTTGACTTCCCTCTCTTGTGACTTCCCACTTTTAATGACTTCCCACTTTCTCTCGACTTCCCACTTTTGATGACTTCCGTCTTTTGATGACTTCCATTTTTGACGACTTCCCACTTTTGATGACTTCCCATTTTTTCGACTACCCACTTTTTCATGACTTCCCACTTTTGATGACTTCCACGTTTGATGACTTCCCACTTTTGATAACTTCCCACTTTTCCTGACTTCCCACTTTTGATGACCTCCCTCTTTTGATGATTTGCAACTTTTTCTTGACCTCCCACTTTAGATAATTTCCCACTTTTGATGACTTTCCACTTTTTCTTGACCTCCCACTTTTGATGACTTCCCTCTTTTGATGACTACCCGCATTTTTTTGATTTCCCACTTTTGATCACCTCCCATTTTTTTTCACTTCCCACATTTTCATGACTTCCCATTTTTAATGACATCCACTTTTGATCTCTTCCCACTTTTTGTGACTTCCCACTTTTTCCTAACCTCCCTATTTTGATGACTTCCCTTATTTTATGACTCCGAACTTTTTCTTGACTTCCCACTTTTTCATGACTTCCCACCTTCGATGACTTCCCACTTTTTCTTGACCTCCCACTTTTGATGACTTCCCACTTTTAATGACTTCTCACTTTTTCTTCACTTCCCACCTTGGATGACTTCAATCTTTTGATGTTTTTTCGCATCTTGTTGACTTCCCACTTTTGATGATTTCCCATTTTTCTTGACTTCCCACTTTTTCATGACTTCCCACTTTTGATGACTTCCACGTTTGATGACTTCCCACTTTTCATAACTTCCCATTTTTTCTTGACTTCCCACTTTCTGTGACTTCCCTTTTTAATGACTTCCCACTTTTGATGACTTCCCACTTTTTGTGACTTCCCACTTTTTCCTAACCTCCCTATTTTGATGACTTCCCTTATTTTATGACTCCGCACTTTTTCTTGACTTCCCTATTTTTCTTGACTACCCACTTTTTCTCGACTTCCCACTTTTGATGACTTCCCACTTTTTCTTGACTTTCCACTTTTGATGACCTCTCTCTTTTTCTTCACTACCCACTTTTTCTCGACTTCCCACCTTCGATGACTTCCCACTTTTTCTTGACCTCCCACTTTTGATGACTTCCCACTTTTAATGACTTCTCACTTTTTCTTCACTTCCCACCTTGGATGACTTCAATCTTTGATGCTTTTTCGCATCTTGTTGACTTCCCACTTTTGATGATTTCCCATTTTTCTTGACTTCCCACTTTTTCATGACTTCCCACTTTTGATGACTTCCACGTTTGATGACTTCCCACTTTTCATAACTTCCCATTTTTTCTTGACTTCCCACTTTCTGTGACTTCCCTTTTTAATGACTTCCCACTATTGATGACTTCCCACTTTGATGACTTCCCACTTTTTCCTGACTTCCCACTTTTGATGACTTCCCTCTTTTGATGATTTCCAACTTTTTCTTGACCTCCCACTTTAGATAATTTACCACTTTTGATCACCTCCCACTTTTTGTGACTTCCCACTTGTTCTTAACTTCCCTATTTTGATGACTTTCCTTATTTGATTACTCGCCACTTTTCCTTGACTCCCAATTTTTTCATCACGTCCCAATTTTGATGACTTCCACTTTTGATGACTTCCCACTTTTGATGACTTCCCACTTTTTGTGACTTCCCACTTTTTCCTAACCTCCCTATTTTGATGACTTCCCTTATTTTATGACTCCGCACTTTTTCTTGACTTCCCACTTTGTCATGACTTCCCACTTTTGATGACTTCCCTTTTTAATGACTTCCCACTTTTGATGACTTCCCACTTTTTGTGACTTCCCACTTTTTCCTAACCTCCCTATTTTGATGACTTCCCTTATTTTATGACTCCGCACTTTTTCTTGACTTCCCACTTTTTCATGACTTCCCACTTTTGATGACTTCCCTTTTTAATGACTTCCCACTTTTGATGACTTCCCATATTTTGCTGACTTCCCTCTTTCTGTGACTTCCCACTTTTAATGACTTCCCACTTTTTCTCGACTTCCCACTTTTGATGACTTCCCACTTTTGATGACTTCCATTTTTGACGACTTCCCACTTTTGATGACTTCCATTTTTTTCTTGACTACCCACTTTTTCATGACTTCCCACTTTTGATGACTTCCACGTTTGATGACTTCCCACTTTTGATAACTTCCCACTTTTCCTGACTTCCCACTTTTGATGACCTCGCTCTTTTGATGATTTGCAACTTTTTCTTGACTTCCCACTTTAGATAATTTCCCACTTTCGATGACTTCCCACTTTTTCATGACTTCCCACTTTTGATGACTACCACTTTTGATGACTTCCCACTTTTTATGACATTCCATTTTTTCTTGACATCCCACTTTTTCAAGACTTCCCACTTTTGATGACTTCCACTTTTGATGACTTCCCACTTTTGATGACAGCCCACTTTTTCTTGACTTCCCTCTTTTTCTTGACTACCCACATTTTCTCGACTTCCCACTTTTGATGACTTCCCACTTTTTCTTGACCTCCCACTTTTGATGACTTCCCTCTTTTGATGACTGCCGGCATTTTTTCTTGACTACCCACTTTTTCATGACTTCCCACTTTTGATGACTTCCACGTTTGATGACTTCCCGCTTTTGATAACTTCCCACTTTTCTTGAATTCCCACTTTTGATGACCTCCCTCTTTTGATGATTTGCAACTTTTTCTTGACTTCCCACTTTAGATAATTTCCCACTTTTGATGACTTCCCACTTTTCATGACTTCCCACTTTTGATGACTACCACTTTTGATTACTTCCCACTTTTTATGACATTCCATTTTTTCTTGACATCCCACTTTTTCAAGACTTCCCCTTTTTGATGACTTCCACTTCTGATGACTTCCCACTTTTGATGACAGCCCACTTTTTCTTGACTTCCCTCTTTTTCTTGACTACCCACTTTTTCTCGACTTCCCACTTTTGATGACTTCCCACTTTTTCTTGACTTCCCACTTTTGATGACCTTTCTCTTTTTCTTCACTACCCAATTTTTCTCGACTTCCCACCTTCGATGACTTCCCACTTTTTCTTGACCTCCCACTTTTGATGACTTCCCATTTTTAATGACTTCTCACTTTTTCTTCACTTCCCACCTTGGATGACTTCAATCTTTTGATGTTTTTTCGCATCTTGTTGACTTCCCACTTTTAATGATTTCCCATTTTTCTTGACTTCCCACTTTTCATGACTTCCCACTTTTGATGACTTCCACGTTTGATGACTTCCCACTTTTCATAACTTCCCATTTTTTCTTGACTTCCCACTTTCTGTGACTTCCCATTTTTGATGACTTCCCAGTTTTAATGACTTCCCACTTTGATGACTTCCCACTTTTTCCTGACTTCCCACTTTTGATGACTTCCCTCTTTTGATGATTTCCAACTTTTCCTTGACCTCCCACTTTAGATAATTTACCACTTTTGATCACCTCCCACTTTTGTGACTTCCCACTTGTTCTTAACTTCCCTATTTTGATGACTTTCCTTATTTGATTACTCGCCACTTTTCCTTGACTCCCAATTTTTCATCACTTCCCAATTTTGATGACTTCCACTTTTGATGACTTGCCACTTTTGATGACTTCCCACTTTTTGTGACTTCCCACTTTTTCCTAACATCCCTATTTTGATGACTTCCCTTATTTTATGACTCCGCACTTTTTCTTGACTTCCCACTTTTTCATGACTTCCCACTTTTGATGACTTCCTTTTTTAATGACTTCCCACTTTTCCAGACTTCCCACTTTTGATGACCTCCCTTTTTTGATGATTTGCAACTTTTTCTTAACTTCCCACTTTAGATAATTTCCCACTTTTTCATGACTTCCCACTTTTGATGACTCCCACTTTTGATGACTTCCCACTTTTTATGACATTCCATTTTTTCTTGACATCCCACTTTTTCAAGACTTCCCACTTTTGATGACTTCCACTTTTGATGAATTCCCACTTTTGATGACAACCCACTTTTTCTTGACTTCCCTCTTTTTCTTGACTACCCACTTTTTCTCGACTTCCCACCTTCGATGACTTCCCACTTTTCTTGACCTCCCACTTTTGATGACTTCCCACTTTTAATGACTTCTCACTTTTTCTTCACTTCCCACCTTGGATGACTTCAATCTTTTGATGTTTTTTCGCATCTTGTTGACTTCCCACTTTTGATGATTTCTCATTTTTCTTGACTTCCCACTTTTTCATGACTTCCCACTTTTGATGACTTCCACGTTTGATGACTTCCCACTTTTCATAACTTCCCATTTTTTCTTGACTTCCCACTTTCTGTGACTTCCCATTTTTGATGACTTCCCAGTTTTAATGACTTCCCACTTTGATGACTTCCCACTTTTTCCTGACTTCCCACTTTTGATGACTTCCCTCTTTTGATGATTTCCAACTTTTTCTTGACCTCCCACTTTAGATAATTTACCAATTTTGCTCACCTCCCACTTTTTGTCACTTCCCACTTGTTCTTAACTTCCCTATTTTGATGACTTTCCTTATTTGATTACTCGCCACTTTTCCTTGACTCCCAATTTTTTCATCACTTCCCAATTTTGATGACTTCCACTTTTGATGACTTCCCACTTTTGATGACTTCCCACTTTTTGTGACTTCCCACTTTTTCCTAACATCCCTATTTTGATGACTTCCCTTATTTTATGACTCCGCACTTTTTCTTGACTTCCCACTTTTTCATGACTTCCCACTTTTGATGACTTCCCTTTTTAATGACTTCCCACTTTTGATGACTTCCCATATTTTCTTGACTTCCCTCTCTTGTGACTTCCCACTTTTAATGACTTCCCACTTTCTCTCGACTTCCCACTTTTGATGACTTCCGTCTTTTGATGACTTCCATTTTTGACGACTTCCCACTTTTGATGACTTCCCATTTTTTCGACTACCCACTTTTTCATGACTTCCCACTTTTGATGACTTCCACGTTTGATGACTTCCCACTTTTGATAACTTCCCACTTTTCCTGACTTCCCACTTTTGATGACCTCCCTCTTTTGATGATTTGCAACTTTTTCTTGACCTCCCACTTTAGATAATTTCCCACTTTTGATGACTTTCCACTTTTTCAAGACTTCCCACTTTTGATGACTTCCACTTTTGATGACTTCCCACTTTTGATGACAGCCCACTTTTTCTTGACTTTCCTCTTTTTCTTGACTACCCACTTCTTCTCGACTTCCCACTTTTGATGACTTCCCACTTTTTCTTGACCTCCCACTTTTTCATGACTTCCCACTTTTGATGACTACCACTTTTGATGACTTCCCACTTTTTATGACATTCCATTTTTTCTTGACATCTCACTTTTTCAAGACTTCCCACTTTCGATGACTTCCACTTTTGATGACAACCCACTTTTTCTTGACTTCCCTCTTTTTCTTGACTACCCACTTTTTCTCGACTTCCCACTTTTGATGACTTCCCACTTTAGTCCATGGGGCAAAGCCCAATTTTTGAGAAATCATGTTCAAATTGGTGAATAAGGTTACTATACATCATCGGAAAGGAAATTTTGCGCTGATTACGAATATGAATGTTAATAGGTCGAGAAGTGTCATCTTCACACCTAAAATTGCTGATGTCAGCAAAATGGTGAACAATCTTGTTTTAGCTAATGGAAGCCTTTTGCTTAGTAAATACGACATAATTCCATTTATGTTAATGACTTCTTGTATAAAAGCAATGCCAATGAGTATATCTGGACAAAATATACATTTTTAAGTCAATAATATGTCCATCACGTGACTGTGTCATATTTTACGGACCAGTCCGTAAAATCACTGGAATTTGCATAAGATGGGATATAATGGTAAAGTAATTTTCAGATTTTGTCCAAAATGATGACTGGGCCCATTTTTCATGATATCTATGCATTTATGGGTTATATGAATGTCCTAGAGTGGTTTCCGGGCCTTTGGAGCTGGTCTGTATTTTGTGTATTTTTTTCTTTTTTTAATTCATTTAAGGAGGGTTGCCCTTCAACAAGTTGATTTTCAAGCGGCCCTCCGATAAAAACATTAATTATAATATAAGATAAAAAGTAAAAAGCTATTAATTAAATTAAAATATAAAACCTTATTTACAATATTAAACCTTATTTACAATTATATTTTGAAATTAAGGAAAACATCTAATAGAAACAAAATAGTTTTTAAATAGTTTTCTTGAATCTATACAGAGAGGTTGCCTGCTTTGACTCGGCTGACAGGCTATTCCATAGTTTGGCACCTCTATATGAGAAACATCTCTGGCCATTTGCTGACCTTTCATCGGTAACCTCAGATCGGTCCCCGTATCACGAAGGCTATATGATGTGCAAAGCGAATTTCGTGTGAAAAGATCACAAAGGTATTTTGGAGCCAGCACATTCAGGGACTTGAAGACCATTGTCTTAGACTCTAACGAAATAATAACGAAGTAATAACGAAAGCATTTTGGCTTTTGGACAAATTTTGCAATAAATAAAGATTTATGTTTGTGACCTCCTTTCCACAGTAATAACAACGAACACACTAGGAATAAAATAAAAGAAATCAAAGCCCATTGTGCTAAACCAAAGAAGGATCTTCTAACCTTACCAAACCACCCCAAACAAACAGCATCCTCTCCATTCCAAAGTACAACTAATTGTATGTCGCTTATCGGCAAAAGTCTAGAATCAAGCAGCCTGTCTTCCTCAGCCCAAAATCTTATCCTCTCTTCATGGCGTCCTGGTACCTTAAAGCAATATCAATCTTATTTAAGTAGATGGGAACAATTTGTTATGCACATAACCTTGAAGTATACAACCCTTCTGCTGAACAGGTTGTTGAATTTCTTACATCATTATTTACTGAAAGCCTGGGCTACAGTGCCATTAATACTGCCAGATCGGCTCTTTCATCTATCATTTCAACGGGAGGCAACCCTCCCATAGGTGAACACCCCCTTGTTCGTCGTCTTATGAAAGGTGCTTTCCACCTTAAGCCATCTCTACCAAAATATTCTCATATTTGGGATGTTGGACAGTTATTATCTTATTTACAGGAACTCCCTGTCTTGAAATCGATTTCCCTCAAGGAGCTCTCTTACACTACAGCTACCCATCTGTGTCTGCTTACGGGGCAACGGTGTCAAACACTTCATGTTATGAATATTCGATATATTCAAATTCTTCCTGACAGACTCCGTATTACCCTACAACAACCACTTAAAACTACCAAACCAGGTAAACATCAAGCTCCCCTTGAAATTTTAGCATACCCAGATGACGACCGCCTGTGTATTGTTAAGAAACTTGAGGAACATATTTCCAAGACTGCCCATTTAAGAAAGTCTTCAATCACAATACAAACCGGTTTCTAAAGACACCATTGCCAGATGGGTAAAGGAAACTCTCAAACTTGCTGGCATTGATACAAGAAAATTTTCCGCTCATAGTTGCCGAGCCGCCTTAACGTTAGCTGCCCAACAAGCCGGTTTATCGCTGCCAAAATAATGGAAACTGCTGGCTGGTCTAATGCAAAGACATTCGCTCAATTCTATTGCAGAACTGTAGAAAAAAACAATTTTGGACATCGTATTTTAACCGCATCATCTGAATCACCTTCAGTTTTTCAAGTTTAGCAATGTAACTTGTTTCAATTTTATCAATATCTGTTTTGTTTTCACTGAGTTCTTATCATTTTACAACATGATGCGCCAATTTTCTGGTGCTATTCGTGACACTGGGCTTTGAAATCTTATGGGGTTACGAAGTGACGTAGCTGATTGTAGAGAAGAATTAGAAAATTAAACGAGACTTGCCAGGAAGTTGAAGTTTGATTGTAATTCTTCTCTACCATCAGCAGGAACAGAGGAATCACATCATCTAGGACATTCATGTAACCCCATAAATGCATAGATATCGTGAAAAATGGGCCCAATCATCATTCTGGACCAAATCTGAAAGTTACTTTACCATTATATCCCATCTTATGCAAATTCTAGTAATTTTACGGACTTGTCCGTTAAATGTCACACAGTCACGTGACGGACATATTATTAACTTAAAAATGTATATTTTGTCCAGATATGCTCATTGGCATTGTTTTTATACAAGAAGTCGTTAACATAAATGGAATTATGTCGTATTTACTAAGCAAAAGGCTTCCATTAGCTAAAACAAGATTGTACACCTTTTTGCTGACATCAGCAATTTTAGGTGTGAAGATGACACTTCTCGACCTATTAACATTCATATTCGTAATCAGCGCAAAATTTGCTTTCCGATGATGTATAGTAACCTTATTCACCAATTTGAACATGATTTTCGGTGTGCCCCATGGACCACTTTTTCTTGACTTCCCACTTTTGATGACCTCTCTCTTTTTCTTCACTACCCACTTTTTCTCGATTTCCCACTTTTGATGATTTCCCTCTTTTGATGATTTCCAACTTTTTCTTGACCTCCCACTTTAGATAATTTGCCACTTTTGATCACCTCCCACTTTTTGTAACTTCCCACTTGTTCTTAACTTCCCTATTTTGATGACTTTCTTTATTTGATGACTCGCCACTTTTCCTTGACTCCCAATTATTTCATCACTTCCCAATTTTGATGACTTCCACTTTTGATGACATCCCACTTTTGATGACTTCCCACTTTTTGTGACTTCCCACTTTTTCCTAACCTCCCTATTTTGATGACTTCCCTTATTTTATGACTCCGCACTTTTTCTTGACTTCCCACTTTTTCATGACTTCCCACTTTTGATGACTTCCCCTTTTAATGACTTCCCACTTTTGATGACTTCCCATATTTTGTTGACTTCCCTCTTTCTGTGACTTCCCACTTTTAATGACTTCCCACTTTTTCTCGACTTCCCACTTTTGATGACTTCCCACTTTTGATGACTTCCATTTTTGACGACTTCCCACTTTTGATGACTTCCCATTTTTTCTTGACTACCCACTTTTTCATGACTTCCCACTTTTGATGACTTCCACGTTTGATGACTTCCCTTTTTTGATAACTTCCCACTTTTCCTGACTTCCCACTTTTGATGACCTCCCTCTTTTGATGATTTGCAACTTTTTCTTGACTTCCCACTTTAGATAATTTCCCACTTGCGATGACTTCCCACTTTTTCATGACTTCCCACTTTTGATGACTACCACTTTTGATGACTTCCCACTTTTTATGACATTCCATTTTTTCTTGACATCCCACTTTTTCAAGACTTCCCACTTTTGATGACTTCCACTTTTCATGACTTCCCACTTTTGATGACAGCCCACTTTTTCTTGACTTCCCTCTTTTTCTTGACTACCCACATTTTCTCGACTTCCCACTTTTGATGACTTCCCACTATTTCTTGACCTCCCACTTTTGATGACTTCCCTCTTTTGATGACTACCGGCATTTTTTCTTGACTACCCACTTTTTCATGACTTCCCACTTTTGATGACTTCCACGTTTGATGACTTCCCACTTTTGATAACTTCCCACTTTTCCTGACTTCCCACTTTTGATGACCTCCCTCTTTTGATGATTTGCAACTTTTTCTTGACTTCCCACTTTTGATGACTTCCACGTTTGATGACTTCCCACTTTTGATAACTTCCCACTTTTCCTGACTTCCCACTTTTGATGACCTCCCTCTTTTGATGATTTGCAACTTTTTCTTGACCTCCCACTTTAGATAATTTCCAACTTTTGATGACTTTCCACTTTTTCAAGACTTCCCACTTTTGATGACTTCCACTTTTGATGGCTTCCCACTTTTGATGACAGCCCACTTTTTCTTGACTTTCCTCTTTTTCTTGACTACCCACTTCTTCTCGACTTCCCACTTTTGATGACTTCCCACTTTTTCTTGACCTCCCACTTTTTCATGACTTCCCACTTTTGATGACTACCACTTTTGATGACTTCCCACTTTTTATGACATTCCATTTTTTCTTGACATCTCACTTTTTCAAGACTTCCCACTTTCGATGACTTCCACTTTTGATGACAGCCCACTTTTTCTTGACTTCCCTCTTTTTCTTGACTACCCACTTTTTCTCGACTTCCCACTTTTGATGACTTCCCACTTTTTCTTGACTTCCCACTTTTGATGACCTCTCTCTTTTTCTTCACTACCCATTTTTTCTCGATTTCCCACTTTTGATGACTTCCCTCTTTTGATGATTTCCAACTTTTTCTTGACCTCCCACTTTAGATAATTTGCCACTTTTGATCACCTCCCACTTTTTGTAACTTCCCACTTGTTCTTAACTTCCCTATTTTGATGACTTTCCTTATTTGATGACTCGCCACTTTTCCTTGACTCCCAATTTTTCATCACTTCCCAATTTTGATGACTTCCACTTTTGATGACTTCCCACTTTTGATGACTTCCCACTTTTTGTGACTTCCCACTTTTTCCTAACCTCCCTATTTTGATGACTTCCCTTATTTTATGACTCCGCACTTTTTCTTGACTTCCCACTTTTTCATGACTTCCCACTTTTGATGACTTCCCTTTTTAATGACTTTCCACTTTTGATGACTTCCCATATTTTGTTGACTTCCCTCTTTCTGTGACTTCCCACTTTAAATGACTTCCGACTTTTTCTCGACTTCCCACTTTTGATGACTTCCCACTTTTGATGACTTCCATTTTTGACGACTTCCCACTTTTGATGACTTCCCATTTTTTCTTGACTACCCACTTTTTCATGACTTCCCACTTTTGATGACTTCCACGTTTGATGACTTCCCTTTTTTGATAACTTCCCACTTTTCCTGACTTCCCACTTTTGATGACCTCCCTCTTTTGATGATTTGCAACTTTTTCTTGACTTCCCACTTTAGATAATTTCCCACTTTCGATGACTTCCCACTTTTCATGACTTCCCACTTTTGATGACTACCACTTTTGATGACTTCCCACTTTTTATGACATTCCATTTTTTCTTGACATCCCACTTTTTCAAGACTTCCCACTTTTGATTACTTCCACTTTTCATGACTTTCCACTTTTGATGACAGCCCACTTTTTCTTGACTTCCCTCTTTTTCTTGACTACCCACATTTTCTCGACTTCCTACTTTTGATGACTTCCCACTATTTCTTGACCTCCCACTTTTGATGACTTCCCTCTTTTGATGACTACCGGCATTTTTTCTTGACTACCCACTTTTCATGACTTCCCACTTTTGATGACTTCCACGTTTGATGACTTCCCACTTTTGATAACTTCCCACTTTTCCTGACTTCCCACTTTTGATGACCTCCCTCTTTTGATGATTTGCAACTTTTTCTTGACTTCCCACTTTAGATAATTTCCCACTTTTGATGACTTCCCACTTTTTCATGACTTCCCACTTTTGATGACTACCGCTTTTGATGACTTCCCACTTTTTATGACATTCCATTTTTTCTTGACATCCCACTTTTTCAAGACTTCCCCCTTTTGATGACTTCCACTTCTGATGACTTCCCACTTTTGATGACAGCCAACATTTTCTTGACTTCCCTCTTTTTCTTGACTACCCACTTTTTCTCGACTTCCCACTTTTGATGACTTCCCACTTTTTCTTGACTTCCCACTTTTGATGACCTCTCTCTTTTTCTTCACTACCCACTTTTTCTCGACTTCCCACCTTCGATGACTTCCCACTTTTTCTTGACCTCCCACTTTTGATGACAGCCCACTTTTTCTTGACTTCCCTCTTTTTCTTGACTACCCACATTTTCTCGACTTCCTACTTTTGATGACTTCCCACTATTTCTTGACCTCCCACTTTTGATGACTTCCCTCTTTTGATGACTACCGGCATTTTTTCTTGACTACCCACTTTTTCATGACTTCCCACTTTTGATGACTTCCACGTTTGATGACTTCCCACTTTTGATAACTTCCCACTTTTCCTGACTTCCCACTTTTGATGACCTCCCTCTTTTGATGATTTGCAACTTTTTCTTGACTTCCCATTTTAGATAATTTCCCACTTTTGATGACTTCCCACTTTTTCATGACTTCCCACTTTTGATGACTACCGCTTTTGATGACTTCCCACTTTTTATGACATTCCATTTTTTCTTGACATCCCACTTTTTCAAGACTTCCCCCTTTTGATGACTTCCACTTCTGATGACTTCCCACTTTTGATGACAGCCAACATTTTCTTGACTTCCCTCTTTTTCTTGACTACCCACTTTTTCTCGACTTCCCACTTTTGAATGACTTCCCACTTTTTCTTGACTTCCCACTTTTGATGACCTCTCTCTTTTTCTTCACTACCCACTTTTTCTCGACTTCCCACCTTCGATGACTTCCCACTTTTTCTTGACCTCCCACTTTTGATGACTTCCCATTTTTAATGACTTCTCACTCTTTCTTCACTTCCCACCTTGGATGACTTCAATCTTTTGATGTTTTTTCGCATCTTGTTGACTTCCCACTTTTGATGATTTCCCATTTTTTCTTGACTTCCCACTTTCTGTGACTTCCCATTTTTGATGACTTCCCAGTTTTAATGACTTCCCACTTTGATGATTTCCCACTTTTTCCTGACTTCCCACTTTTGATGACTTCCCTCTTTGATGATTTCCAACTTTTTCTTGACCTCCCACTTTAGATATTTTACCACTTTTGATCACCTCCCACTTTTTGTGACTTCCCACTTGTTCTTAACTTCCCTATTTTGATGACTTTCCTTATTTGATTACTCGCCACTTTTCCTTGACTCCCAATTTTTTCATCACCTCCCAATTTTGATGACTTCCACTTTTGATGACTTCCCACTTTTGATGACTTCCCACTTTTTGTGACTTCCCACTTTTTCCTAACATCCCTATTTTGATGACTTCCCTTATTTTATGACTCCGCACTTTTTCTTGACTTCCCACTTTTTCATGACTTCCCACTTTTGATGACTTCCCTTTTTAATGACTTCCCACTTTTGATGACTTCCCATATTTTCTTGACTTCCCTCTTTCTGTGACTTCCCACTTTTAATGACTTCCCACTTTTTCTCGACTTCCCACTTTTGATGACTTCCGTCTTTTGATGACTTCCATTTTTGACGACTTCCCACTTTTGATGACTTCCCATTTTTTCGACTACCCACTTTTTCATGACTTCCCACTTTTGATGACTTCCACGTTTGATGACTTCCCACTTTTGATAACTTCCCACTTTTCCTGACTTCCCACTTTTGATGACCTCCCTCTTTTGATGATTTGCAACTTTTTCTTGACCTCCCACTTTAGATAATTTCCCACTTTTGATGACTTTCCACTTTTTCAAGACTTCCCACTTTTGATGACTTCCACTTTTGATGACTTCCCACTTTTGATGACAGCCCACTTTTTCTTGACTTTCCTCTTTTTCTTGACTACCCACTTTTTCTCGATTTCCCACTTTTGATGACTTCCCACTTTTTCTTGACCTCCCACTTTTTCATGACTTCCCACTTTTGATGACTACCACTTTTGATGACTTCCCACTTTTTATGACTTCCATTTTTTCTTGACATCTCACTTTTTCAAGACTTCCCACTTTCGATGACTTCCACTTTTGATGACTTCCCACTTTTGATGACAGCCCACTTTTTCTTGACTTCCCTCTTTTTCTTCACTACCCACTTTTTCTCGACTTCCCACTTTTGATGACTTCCCACTTTTTCTTGACTTCCCACATTTGATGACCTCTCTCTTTTTCTTCAGTACCCACTTTTTCTCGATTTCCCACTTTTGATGACTTCCCTCTTTTGATGATTTCCAACTTTTTCTTGACCTCCCACTTTAGATAATTTGCCACTTTTGATCACCTCCCACTTTTTGTAACTTCCCACTTGTTCTTAACTTCCCTATTTTGATGACTTTCCTTATTTGATGACTCGCCACTTTTCCTTGACTCCCAATTTTTTCATCACTTCCCAATTTTGATGACTTCCACTTTTGATGACTTCCCACTTTTGATGACTTCCCACTTTTTGTGACTTCCCACTTTTTCCTAACCTCCCTATTTTGATGACTTCCCTTATTTTATGACTCCGCACTTTTTCTTGACTTCCCACTTTTTCATGACTTCCCACTTTTGATGACTTCCCTTTTTAATGACTTCCCACTTTTGATGACTTCAACGTTTGATGACTTCCCACTTTTGATGACTTTCCATTTTTTCTTGACTTCCCACTTTTTGTGACTTCCCATTTTTGATGACTTCCCACTTTTAATGATTTCTCATTTTTTCTTGACTTCCCACTTTTCCTTGACTTCCCTCTTTTGATGACTTCAACGTTTGATGACTTCCCACTTTTGATGACTTTCCATTTTTTCTTGACCTCCCACTTTTGATGACTTCCCATTTTTAATGACTTCTCACTTTTTCTTCACTTCCCATCTTGGATGACTTCAATCTTTTGATGTTTTTTCGCATCTTGTTGACTTCCCACTTTTGATGATTTCCCATTTTTCTTCACTTCCCACTTTTTCATGACTTCCCACTTTTGATGACTTCCACGTTTGATGACTTCCCACTTTTCATAACTTCCCATTTTTTTTGACTTCCCACTTTCTGTGACTTTCCATTTTTGATGACTTCCCAGTTTTAATGACTTCCCACTTTGATGACTTCCCACTTTTTCCTGACTTCCCACTTTTGATGACTTCCCTCTTTTGATGATTTCCAACTTTTTCTTGACCTCCCACTTTAGATAAGTTGCCACTTTTGATCACCTCCCACCTTTTGTAACTTCCAACTTGTTCTTAGCTTCCCTATTTTGATGACTTCCCTTATTTTATGACTCCGCACTTTTTCTTCACTTCCCACTTTTTCATGACTTCCCACTTTTGATGACTTCCCTTTTTAATGACTTCCCACTTTTGATGACTTCCCATATTTTCTTGACTTCCCTCTTTCTGTGACTTCCCACTTTTAATGACTTCCCACTTTTTCTCGACTTCCCACTTTTGATGACTTCCCACTTTTGATGACTTCCATTTTTGACGACTTCCCACTTTTGATGACTTCCCATTTTTTCTTGACTACCCACTTTTTCATGACTTCCCACTTTTGATGACTTCCACGTTTGATGACTTCCCATTTTTGATAACTTCCCACTTTTCCTGACTTCCCACTTTTGATGACCTCCCTCTTTTGATGATTTGCAACACTTTCTTGACTTCCCACTTTAGATAATTTCCCACTTTTGATGCCTTCCCACTTTTCATGACTTCCCACTTTTGATGACTTCCCACTTTTGATGACAGCCCACTTTTTCTTGACTTCCCTCTTTTTCTTGACTACCCACTTTTTCTCGACTTCCCACTTTTGATGACTTCCCACTTTTTCTTGACCTCCCACTTTTGATGACTTCCCTCTTTTGATGACTACCTGCATTTTTTTGATTTCCCACTTTTGATCACCTCCCATTTTTTTTCACTTCCCACATTTTCATGACTTCCCATTTTTATTGACATCCACTTTTGATCTCTTCCCACTTTTTGTGACTTCCCACTTTTTCCTAACCTCTTTATTTTGATGACTTCCCTTATTTTATGATTCCGCACTTTTACTCGACTTCCCACTTTTGATGACTTCCCACTTTTGATGACTTCCATTTTTGACGACTTCCCACTTTTGATGACTTCCCATTTTTTCTTGACTACCCACTTTTTCAAGACTTCCCACTTTTGATGACTTCAACTTTTGATGACTTCCCACTTTTGATGACAGCCCACTTTTTCATGACTTCCCACTTTTGATGACTTCCCTTTTTAATGACTTCCCACTTTTGATGACTTCCCATATTTTCTTGACTTCCCTTTTTCTGTGACTTCCCACTTTTAATGACTTCCCACTTTTTCTCGACTTCCCACTTTTGATGACTTCCCACTTTTGTTGACTTCCATTTTTGACGACTTCCCACTTTTGATGACTTCCCATTTTTTCTTGACTACCCACTTTTTCATGACTTCCCACTTTTGATGACTTCCACGTTTGATGACTTCCAACTTTTGATAACTTCCCACTTTTCCTGACTTCCCACTTTTGATGACATTCCATTTTTTCTTGACATCCCACTTTTTCAAGACTTCCCACTTTTGATGACTTCCACTTTTGATGACTTCCCACCTTTGATGACAGCCCACTTTTTCTTGACTTCCCTCTTTTTCTTGACTACCCACTTTTTCTCGACTTTCCCACTTTTGATGACTTCCCACTTTTTCTTGACCTCCCACTTTTGATGACTTCCCTCTTTTGATGACTACCCGCATTTTTTTGATTTCCCACTTTTGCTCACCTCCCATTTTTCCTCACTTCCCACATTTTCATGACTTCCCATTTTTAATGACATCCACTTTTGATCGCTTCCCACTTTTTGTGACTTCCCACTTTTTCCTAACCTCCCTATTTTGATGACTTCCCTTATTTTATGACTCCGCACTTTTTCTTGACTTCCCACTTTTTCATGACTTCCCACTTTTGATGACTTCCCTTTTTAATGACTTCCCACTTTTGATGACTTCCCATATTTTCTTGACTTCCTCTTTCTGTGACTTCCCACATTTAATGACTTCCCACTTTTACTCGACTTCCCACTTTTGATGACTTCCCACTTTTGATGACTTCCATTTTTGACGACTTCCCACTTTAGATGACTTTCCATTTTTTCTTGACTACCCACTTTTTCATGACTTCCCACTTTTGATGACTTCCACTTTTGATGACTTCCACTTTTGATGACTTCCCACTTTTGATAACAGCCCACTTTTTCTTGACTTCCCTTCTTTTCTTGACTACCCACATTTCCTCGACTTCCCACTTTTGATGACTTCCCACTTTTTCTTGACTCTCCACTTTTGATGACTTCCTCTTTTGATGACTACAGGCATTTTTTTCTTGACTACCCACTTTTTCATGACTTCCCACTTTTGATGACTTCCACGTTTGATGACTTTTCACTTTTGATAACCTCCCACTTTTCCTGACTTCCCACTTTTGATGACCTCCCTCTTTTGATGATTTGCAACTTTTTCTTGACTTCCCACTTTAGATAATTTCCCACTTTTGATGACTTCCCACTTTTTCATGACTTCCCACTTTTGATGACTCCCACTTTTGATGACTTCCCACTTTTTATGACATTCCATTTTTTTCTTGACATCGCAACTTTTTCAAGACTTCCACTTTTGATGACTTCCACTTTTGATGACTTCCCACTTTGATGACAACCCACTTTTCTTGACTTCCTCTTTTTCTTGACTACCCACTTTTCTCGACTTCCCACTTTTGATGACTTCCCACTTTTTCTTGACTTCCCACTTTTGATGACCTCTCTCTTTTTCTTCACTACCCACTTTTTCTCGACTTCCCACCTTCGATGACTTCCCACTTTTTCTTGACCTCCCACTTTTGATGACTTCCCACTTTTAATGACTTCTTACTTTTTCTTCACTTCCCACCTTGGATGATCTTCAATCTTTTTGATGTTTTTTCGCATCTTGTTGACTTCCCACTTTTGATGATTTCCCGTTTTTCTTGACTTCCCACTTTTTCATGACTTCCCACTTTGATGACTTCCCGTTTGATGACTTCCCACTTTTCATAACTTCCATTTTTTCTTGACTTCCCACTTTATGTGACTTCCCATTTTTGATGACTTCCAGTTTTAATGACTTCCCATTTGATGACTTCCCACTTTTTCCTGACTTCCCACTTTTGATGACTTCCCTCTTTTGATGATTTCCAACTTTTTCTTGACCTCCCACTTTAGATAATTTACCACTTTTGATCACCTCCCATTTTTGTGACTTCCCACTTGTTCTTAACTTCCCTATTTTGATGACTTTCCTTATTTGATTACTCGCCACTTTTCTTGACTCCCAATTTTTTCATCACTTCCCAATTTTGATGACTTCCACTTTTGATGACTTCCCACTTTTGATGACTTCCCACTTTTTGTGACTTCCCACTTTTTCCTAACATCCCTATCTTGATGACTTCCCTTAATTTATGACTCCGCACTTTTTCCTGACATCCCACTTTTTCATGACTTCCCACTTTTGATGACTTCCCTTTTAATGACTTCCCACTTTTGATGACTTCCCATATTTTCTTGACTTCCCTCTTTCTGTGACTTCCCACTTTTAATGACTTCCCACTTTTTCTCGCCTTCCCACTTTTGATGACTTCCGACTTTTGATGACTTCCATTTTTGACGACTTCCCACTTTTGATGACTTCCCATTTTTTCGACTACCCACTTTTTCATGACTTCCCACTTTTGATGACTTCGACGTTTGATGACTTCCCATTTTTGATAACTTCACACTTTTCCTGACTTCCCACTTTTGATGACCTCCCTCTTTTGATGATTTGCAACTTTTTCTTGACCTCCCACTTTAGATAATTTCCCACTTTTGATGACTTTCCACTTTTTCAAGACTTCCCACTTTTGATGACTTCCACGTTTGATGACTTCCCACTTTTGATGACAGCCAACTTTTTCTTGACTTTCCTCTTTTTCTTGACTACCCACTTTTTCTCGACTTCCCACTTTTGATGCTTCCCACTTTTTCTTGACCTCCCCTTTTTCATGACTTCCCACTTTTGATGACTACCACTTTTGATGACTTCCCACTTTTTATGACACTCCATTTTTTCTTGACATCTCACTTTTTCAAGACTTCCCACTTTCGATGACTTCCACTTTTGATGACTTCCCACTTTTGATGACAGCCCACTTTTTCTTGACTTCCCTCTTTTCTTGACTTCCCACTTTTTCTTGACTTCCCACTTTTGATGACCTCTCTCTTTTTCTTCACTACCCTTTTTCTCGACTTCCCACTTTTGATGACTTCCCTCTTTTGATGATTTCCAACTTTTTCTTGACCTCCCACTTTAGATAATTTGCCACTTTTGATCACCTCCCACTTTTTGTAATTTCCCACTTGTTCTTAACTTCCCTATTTTGATGACTTTCCTTATTTGATGACTCGCCACTTTTCCTGACTCCCAATTTTTCATCACTTCCCAATTTTGATGACTTCCACTTTTGATGACTTCCCACTTTTGATGACTTCCCACTTTTTGTGACTTCTCACTTTTTCCTAACCTCCCTATTTTGATGACTTCCCTTATTTTATGACTTTGCACTTTTTCTTGACTTCCCATTTTTTCATGACTTCCCAATTTTGATGACTTCCACTTTTGATGACTTCCCACTTTTTGTGACTTCCCACTTTTTCCTAACCTCCCTATTTTGATGACTTCCCTTATTTTATGACTCCGCACTTTTTCTTGACTTCCCACTTTTTCATGACTTCCCACTTTTGATGACTTCCCTTTTTAATGACTTCCACTTTTGATGACTTCCCATATTTTCTTGACTTCCCTCTTTCTGTGAGTTCCCACTTTTAATGACTTCCCACTTTTTCTCAACTTCCCACTTTTGATGACTTCCATTTTTGACGACTTCCCACTTTTGATGACTTCCCATTTTTTCTTGACTACCCACTTTTTCATGACTTCCCACTTTTGATGACTTCCACGTTTGATGACTTCCCACTTTTAATAACTTCCCACTTTTCCTGACTTCCCACTTTTGATGACCTCCCTCTTTTGATGATTTGCAACTTTTTCTTGACTTCCCACTTTAGATAATTTCCCACTTTTGATGACTTTCCTCTTTTTCTTGACACCCACTTTTTCTCGATTTCCTACTTTTGATGACTTCCCACTTTTTCTTCACCTCCCACTTTTGATGACTTCCCTCTTGTGATGACTTCCCGCATTTTTTGATTTCCCACTTTTGATCACCTCCCATTTTTTTCACTTCCCACTTTTTCATGACTTCCCACTTTTGATGACATCCACTTTTGATATTTTCCAACTTTTGATGACTTCCCACTTTTGATGACTTTCCTCTTTTTCTTGACTACCCACTTATTCTCGATTTCCCACTTTTGATGACTTCCTACTTTTTCTTGACCTCCCACTTTTGATGACTTCCCCTTTTTGATGACTTACCGCATTTTTTGATTACCCACTTTTGATCACCTCCCATTTTTCATGACTTCCCACTTTTTCTCGAATTGCCACTTTTAATGACTTCCCACTTTGATGACTTCCCACTTTTTCCTGACCTCCCACTTTTCATGACTTCCCACTTTTGATGACTTCCCATTTTTTCTTGACCTCCCACTTTTGACGACGTCCAACTTTTGATGACATCCCATTTTCTCTTGACTTCCCACTTTTTCATGACATCCCACTTTTGACGACTTCCACTTTCGATGACTTCCTACTTTTGATGACTTCCCACGTTTTCTTGACTTCCCACTTTTGAAGACTTCCCTCTTATGATGACTTCCCGCATTTTTTTGATTTCACACTTTTAATCACCTCCTATTTTCTTTCACTTCCCACTTTTTCATGACTTCCCACTTTTGATGACATCCACTTTTGATATTTCCTACTTTTGATGACTTCCCACTTTTGATGACTTCCCTCTTTTTCTTGACTACCCACTTATTCTCGATTTCCCACTTTTGATGACTTCCTACTTTTTCTTGACCTCCCACTTTTGATGACTTCCCTCTTTTGATGACTTACCGCATTTTTTGATTACCCATTTTTGATCACCTCCCATTTCTTCATGACTTCCCAATTTTTCTCGACTTGCCACTTTTAATGACTTCCCACTTTGATGACTTCCCACTTTTTCCTGACCTCCCACTTTTCATGACTTCCCACTTTTGATGACTTCCATTTTTCTTGACTTCCCACTTTTTCATTACTTCCCACTTTTGATGACATCCACTTTTGATATTTTCCTACTTTTGATGACTTCCCACTTTTGATGACTTCCCTCTTTTTCTTGACTACCCACTTATTCTCGATTTCCACTTTTGATGACTTCCTACTTTTTCTTGACCTCCCACTTTTGATGACTTCCCTCTTTTGATGACTTCCGCATTTTTTGATTACCCATTTTTGATACCTCCCATTTCTTCATGACTTCCCACTTTTTCTCGACTTGCCACTTTTAATGACTTCCCACTTTGATGACTTCCCACTTTTTCCTGACTCCCACTTTTCATGACTTCCCACTTTTGATGACTTCCCATTTTTTCTTGACTTCCCACTTTTTCATTACTTCCCACTTTTGATGATTTCCACTTTTGATGACTTCCCATTTTTCTTTCCCACTTTCTGTGACTTCCGACCTTTGATGACTTCCACTTTTGATGACGTCCCACTTTTGATGACTTCCCATTTTTCTTGACATCCCACTTTTTCATGACTTCCCACTTTTGATGACTTCCATTTTTTTGACTTCCCACTTTTTCATGACTTCCCACTTTCTCATGACTTCCCACTTTTGACGACTTTCACTTTTGATTACCTCCAACTTTTGATGACTTCCCACCTTTCTTGACTTCCTACTTTTGATGCCTTCCTCTTTTTCTTGACTACCACTTTTTCTCGATTTCCTACTTTTGATGACTTCCCACTTTTTCTTGACCTCCCTTTGATGACTCCCTTTTGTGATGACTTCCCGCATTTTTTAATTTCCCACTTTTGATCACCTCCTATTTTTTTTCACTTCCCACTTTTTCATGACTTCGCACTTTTGATGACATCCACTTTTGATATTTTCCCACTTTTGGCGACTTCCCACTTTTTCTTGACTTCCCACTTTCGGTGACTTCCCTTTTGATGACATCCCGTTTTTTCCTGACTCCCCACTTTTTCATGATTTCCCACTTTTTGACAACTTCCCATTTTTTCTTGACTTCCCACTTTCTGTGACTTCCAACTTTTGATGACATCCCATTTTCTCTTGACTTCCCACTTTGATGACTTCCACTTTTGATGACTTCCCACATTTGATGACTTCACATTTTTCTTGAGATCGCACTTTTTCATGACTTCCCACTTTTGATGACTTCCACTTTTGATGACTTCCCACTTTTGATGACATCCCACTTTTTCTTCACTTCCCACCTTGGATGACTTCAATCTTTTGATGTTTTTTCGCATCTTGTTGACTTCCCACTTTTGATGATTTCCCATTTTTCTTGACTTCCCACTTTTTCATGACTTCCCACTTTTGATGACTTCCACGTTTGATGACTTCCCACTTTTCATAACTTCCCATTTTTGTTGACTTCCCACTTTCTGTGACTTCCCATTTTTGATGACTTCCCAGTTTAATGACTTCCCACTTTGATGACTTCCCACTTTTTCCTGACTTTCCACTTTCGGTGACTTCCCACTTTTGATGACATCCCGTTTTTTCCTGACTCCCCACTTTTTCATGATTTCCACTTTTGACAACTTCCCATTTTTTCTTGACTTCCCACTTTCTGTGACTTCCATCTTTTGATGACATCCCATTTTCTCTTGACTTCCCACTTTTGATGACTTCCACTTTTGATGACTTCCCACTTTTGATGACTTCCCTCTTTTGATGATTTCCAACTTTTTCTTGACCACCCACTTTAGATAATTTACCACTTTTGATCACCTCCTCTTTTTGTGACTTCCCACTTTTGATGACTACCACTTTTGATGACTTCCCACTTTTTATGACATTCCATTTTTTCTTGACATCCCACTTTTTCAAGACTTCCCACTTTTGATGACTTCCACTTTTGATATTTTCCCCTTTTGGCGACTTCCCACTTTTTCTTGACTTCCCACTTTCGGTGACTTCCCACTTTTGATGACATCCCGTTTTTTCCTGACTCCCCACTTTTTCATGATTTCCCACTTTTGACAACTTCCCATTTTTTCTTGACTTCCCACTTTCTGTGACTTCCAACTTTTGATGACATCCCATTTTCTCTTGACTTCCCACTTTTGATGACTTCCACTTTTGATGACTTCCCACTTTTGATGAACATCCCATTTTTCTTGACTTCCCACTTTCTGTGATTTCCCACTTTTGATGACATCCCATTTTTTCTTGACTTCCCCCTTTTTCATGACTTCCCACTTTCGATGACCTCCACTTTTGATGACTTCCCACTTTTTCTTGACTTCCCACTTTTGATGACCTCTCTCTTTTTCTTCACTACCCCACTTTTCTCGACTTCCCACCTTCGATGACTTCCACTTTTTCTTGACCTCCCACTTTTGATGACTTCCCACTTTTAATGACTTCTCACTTTTTCTTCACTTCCCACCTGGATGACTCCAATCTTTTGATGTTTTTTTCGCATCTTGTTGACTTCCCACTTTTGATGATTTCCCATTTTTCTTGACTTCCCACTTTTTCATGACTTCCCACTTTTGATGACTTCCACGTTTGATGACTTCCCACTTTTCATAACTTCCCATTTTTTGTTGACTTCCCACTTTCTGTGACTTCCCATTTTTGATGACTTCCCAGTTTTAATGACTTCCCACTTTGATGACTTCCCACTTTTTCCTGACTTCCCACTTTTGATGACTTCCCTCTTTTGATGATTTCCAACTTTTTCTTGACCTCCCATATTAGATAATTTACCACTTTTGATCACCTCCCTCTTTTTGTGACTTCCCACTTTTGATGACTACCACTTTTGATGACTTCCCACTTTTTATGACAATCCATTTTTTCTTGACATCCCACTTTTTCAAGACTTACCACTTTTGATGACTTCCACTTTTGATGATTCCCACTTTTGATGACAGCCCACTTTTTCTTGACTTCCCTCTTTTTCCTGACTACCCACTTTTTTCTCGACTTCCCACTTTTGATGACTTCACACTTTTTCTTGACCTCCCACTTTTGATGACTTCCCTCTTTTGATGACTACCCGCATTTTTTTGATTTCCCACTTTTGATCACCTCCCATTTTTTTTCACTTCCCACATTTTGATGACTTCCCATTTTAATGACATCCACTTTTGATCTCTTCCCACTTTTTGTGACTTCCCATTTTTCCTAACCTCCCTATTTTGATGACATCCCTTATTTTATGACTCCGCACTTTTTCTTGACTTCCCACTTTTTCATGACTTCCCACTTTTGATGACTTCCCTTTTTAATGACTTCCCACTTTTGATGACTTCCCATATTTTCTTACTTCCCTCTTTCTGTGACTTCCCACATTTAATGACTTCCCACTTTTACTCGACTTCCCACTTTTGATGACTTCCCACTTTTGATGACTTCCATTTTTGACGACTTCCCACTTTTGATGATTCCCATTTTTTCTTGACTACCCACTTTTTCATGACTTCCCACTTTTGATGACTTCCACGTTTGATGACTTCCCACTTTTGATAACTTCCACTTTCCTGACTTCCCACTTTTGATGACCTCCCTCTTTTGATGATTTGCAACTTTTTCTTGACTTCCCACTTTAGATAATTTCCCACTTTCGATGACTTCCCACTTTTTCATGACTTCCCACTTTTGATGACTACCACTTTTGATGACTTCCCACTTTTTATGACATTCCATTTTTCTTGACTACCCACTTTTTCTCGACTTCCCCTTTTCATGACTTCACACTTTTTCTTGACCTCCACTTTTGATGACTTCCCTCTTTTGATGACTACCCGCATTTTTGATTTCCCGCTTTTGATCACCTCCCATTTTTTTCACTTCCCACATTTTCATGACTTCCCATTTTTAATGACATCCATTTTGATCTCTTCCCACTTTTTTGACTTCCCACTTTTTCCAAACCTCCCTATTTTGATGATTCCCTTATTTTATGACTCCGCACTTTTTCTTGACTTCCCACTTTTTCATGACTTCCCACTTTTGATGACTTCCCTTTTTAATGACTTCCCACTTTTGATGACTTCCCATATTTCTTGACTTCCCTCTTTCTGTTACTTCCACATTTAATGACTTCCCACTTTTCCTCGACTTCCACTTTTGATGACTTCCCACTTTGATGACTTCCCCTTTTGATGACATCCCATTTTTCTTGACTTCCCACTTTCTGTGATTTCCACTTTTGATGACATCCCATTTTTTCTTGACTTCCCCCTTTTCATGACTTCCCACTTTCGATGACCTCCACTTTTGATGACTTCCCACTTTTTCTTGACTTCCCACTTTTGATGACCTCTCTTTTTTCTTCACTACCCACTTTTTCTCGACTTCCCACCTTCGATGACTTCCCACTTTTTCTTGACCTCCCACTTTTGATGACTTCCCACTTTTAATGACTTCTCACTTTTTTCTCACTTCCCACCTTGGATGACTCCAATCTTTTGATGTTTTTTCGCATCTTGTTGACTTCCCACTTTTGATGATTTCCCATTTTTCTTGACTTCCCACTTTTTCATGACTTCCCACTTTTGATGACTTCCACGTTTGATGACTTCCCACTTTTCATAACTTCCCATTTTTGTTGACTTCCCACTTTCTGTGACTTCCATTTTTGATGACTTCCCAGTTTTAATGACTTCCCACTTTGATGACTTCCCACTTTTCCTGACTTCCCACTTTTTGATGACTTCCCTCTTTTGATGATTTCCAACTTTTTCTTGACCTCCCACTTTAGATAATTTACCACTTTTGATCACCTCCCTCTTTTTGTGACTTCCCACTTTTGATGACTACCACTTTTGATGACTTCCCACTTTTATGACATTCCATTTTTTCTTGACATCCCACTTTTTCAAGACTTCCCACTTTGATGACTTCCACTTTTGATGACTTCCCACTTTTGATGACAGCCCACTTTTTTCTTGACTTCCCTCTTTTTCTTGACTACCCACTTTTTCTCGACTTCCCACTTTTGATGACTTCACACTTTTTCTTGACCTCCCACTTTTGATGACTTCCCATATTTTCTTGACTTCCCTCTTTCTGTGACTTCCCACTTTTAATGACTTCCCACTTTCTCTTGACTACCCACTTTTCCTGATTTCCCACTTTCGATGACCTCCCTCTTTTGATGATTTGCAACTTTTTCTTGACTTCCCACTTTAGATAATTTCCCACTTTTGATAACTTCCCACTTTTTCAAGACTTCCCACTTTTGATGACTTCCACTTTTGATGACTTCCCACTTTTGATGACAGCCCACTTGTTCTTGACTTCCCTCTTTTTCCTGACTACCCACTTTTTTCTCGACTTCCCACTTTGATGACTTCACACTTTTTCTTGACCTCCCACTTTTGATGACTTCCCTCTTTTGATGACTACCCGCATTTTTTTGATTTCCACTTTTGTATCACCTCCCATTTTTTTTCACTTCCCACATTTTGATGACTTCCCATTTTTAATGACATCCACTTTTGATCTCTTCCCACTTTTTGTGACTTCCCACTTTTTCCTAACCTCCTATTTTGATGACATCCCTTTATTTTATGACTCCGCACTTTTTCTTGACTTCCCACTTTTTCATGACTTCCCACTTTTGATGACTTCCCTTTTTAATGACTTCCCACTTTTGATGACTTCCCATATTTTCTTGACTTCCCTCTTTCTGTGACTTCCCACATTTAATGACTTCCCACTTTTACTCGACTTCCCACTTTTGATGACTTCCCACTTTTGATGACTTCCATTTTTGACGACTTCCCACTTTTGATGACTTCCCATTTTTTCTTGACTACCCACTTTTTCATGACTTCCCACTTTTGATGACTTCCACGTTTGATGACTTCCCACTTTTGATAACTTCCCACTTTTCCTGACTTCCCACTTTTGATGACCTCCTCCTCTTTTGATGATTTGCAACTTTTTCTTGACTTCCCACTTTAGATAATTTCCCACTTTCGATGACTTCCCACTTTTTCATGACTTCCCACTTTTGATGACTACCACTTTTGATGACTTCCCACTTTTTATGACATTCCATTTATTTTTCTTGACTACCTACTTTTTCTCGACTTCCCACTTTTCATGACTTCACACTTTTTCTTGACCTCCCACTTTTGATGACTTCCCTCTTTTGATGACTACCCGCATTTTTTTGATTTCCCGCATTTGATCACCTCCCATTTTTTTCACTTCCCACATTTTCATGACTTCCCATTTTTAATGACATCCACTTTTGATCTCTTCCCACTTTTTGTGACTTCCCACTTTTTCCAAACCTCCCTATTTTGATGACTTCCCTTATTTTATGACTCCGCACTTTTTCTTGACTTCCCACTTTTTCATGACTTCCACTTTTGATGACTTCCCTTTTTAATGACTTCCCACATTTGATGACTTCCCATATTTTCTTGACTTCCTCTTTCTGTTACTTCCCACATTTAATGACTTCCCACTTTTCCTCGACTTCCACTTTTGATGACTTCCCACTTTTGATGACTTCCATTTTTGACGACTTCCCACTTTTGATGACTTCCCATTTTTTCTTGACTACCCACTTTTTCAAGACTTCCCACTTTTGATGACTTCCACGTTTGATGACTTCCCATTTTTGATAACTTCCCACTTTTCCTGACTTCCCACTTTTGATGACCTCCCTCTTTTGATGATTTGCAACTTTTGATGACTTCCATTTTTGACGACTTCCCACTTTTGATGACTTCCACTTTTGATGACTTCCCATTTTTTCTTGACTACCCACTTTTTCATGACTTCCCACTTTTGACGACTTCCACTTTTGATTACCTCCAAC
>RQOL01000032.1:0-21947 GCA_013076295.1 Sanderia malayensis
ACTCAAAGATGTTTTCCGCGGAGAGTAAAATGTTATGCTTGCTGGTTGTATTGATGAAGATTGGTCAGCTTGCCGGGTCGAGTGGAAGCACATGTCGGTCTGGTTCTCTCGATGGCTACGCGTTTTGCTGTTGCAAGGAGGTTGTCATTCCTACCCTATCGAGTACTTCATTTGTAAATACTGCCATGTTGAGCACCACATCTGCTGTATTTGCTACACAAGCCATCACAGCAACACCTTCTGCAACAAATGCAAGTACAGCAACAATTTCTGCTGCAATAAGCCCTACAGTTTCGGTGACACCTTCTGCAAGTGTATCGACGGTCACGGCTTCACCAATACCAACGCCTCAGCCAGCGTTCAACGACTCTTGTTTCGTCAAAGTCGATATAAACTATGCAGCCTATAACGAGTGCTACTGTGGCTATACCAGGCGCAATTATGTCGCTTTTAACGGCTCGCACTACAGTGACACCAACAGGACAGACTATCAGTATAGCTGTTGGAAATTGCCTAAACCGAAGCTGTACATTGGAGGGCTCTTCAATAGCAAGTCAGATGTAGGAAGGAGAATTTTGCCGGCTGCAGATGTCGCAATTGATGAGATCAACAAAGATGAGTCCATACTGCCTGCATATGATCTTGAGATATTGACACATAATACAACAAAGGTAAGGCAAGAAGTTCTCATGTGAAACTGGGGTGATATTTCAACATATACACGATGTCATTTTTAACGATTATCGTAAAACCCACAAATGTCTCTGATTTTAATGATTATGGGTAAAATCGGATGAAGTTTAGGAGAAGCTCCTTCGCACAGTCGTTGTCTTGCTGCAGGTCGGCTGTTCGGAGTACGGGGTGCAGGGTGAAAGCACAGAATAACCTTATTCTGTGGTGATTGGTGAAAGCGATTTGATTTGTATATGCCTACCAGAAAGAACAGAAGAACAAAATGGCGTCAATGACATCCGAAGCAAACCTTGTCGGGACCACAGTTGAGGAAAATGGTCATTAGATTTACATTTCATATTAATCTTTGTTCTTTAAGGCTAGATTAAGATGAAGACTGTTACTGTCCAAATTTAGCTCAAAAACTGTGTCTGCGGACTATAGGCCTGTGTTAGGTGTTAGGCCTAGACTATTTTAATTTCTCCAAATCAAAAGATATCAAGTATTTGATGCAAAAATGGTACAAAGCATTTAGAATTTAGTCTATGTACAAATTTTCGCTGTCCTAGCGCTTATATTCTAAATATTAAATGTAAGCATTCAAACTTCCGATTCTATAAAGGCCTTTATAAGGCTTTGACCGCAAAGAATGAAACACCAGCGATAAAAAACGATAATACCAGCGCTGAGAAAGTAAAACTTTGCACATAGACTAACTTGTTGATGCTATATACGATTTTTGCATCAAAAACTTGATGATATATTTTTATTTGGAGAATTTAACTCTCCAGAATCGCCCTATTGTTTTGTCTGTTTTATAATCTAGATAGTTTAAGTAGGTTTATAGTAGTTCCTGTTTGTTGTGTACCTACTAGAGTATGTTAAATACAATAAATGCTAGTGAAAGCTACTTTCACTATTCCTACTTTTCCTTGTGGTTAGCTATCCCATGAGCCCTTTATGTATGTACAATGCTAAATAGTTATTGAAATGACAGAAATTAAACAGGTTGCCAAGTTATGCTTGATGAAGTTACAGAAGGTGAAATGGTGTTTTAGCACCAGTCGCTAGGATCTCAGTAGTAGGTTAACTAATTGAGACCTTGACCCTGGCTGTGACGCTACCGTGGCTGGGCTCGAACCCTGACCACACTGAGCTCTTGACACCACGGGTCAGCTGGATGACACCACCACGCCAGAGCACCTTGGTAAAACCGTAAAACCGTAGAAAAGGCTCAATATTACATTAAATATGTCTGTGTTGCATTATAGGCAACTCAAGTAAGTCAAAACAAGCTCCAAAGAAAGTAAGTAGTTTTGTACTTACTGTTATCTCACTTTTTGCAGAGTTATTAGTAAATGTACATTCATGAGTAAGCCTAAGCGCTCAGGAGAGGATCTTATGCTTATCTGTGAGAGATCTTATTCAAGATTGGTATCTGATCAAAGATTTTCGGTGTAATGCTAGTCTGGACAGATTCTATCTATTGGTCTCCAATACTTTAACAGTTATCAAACTTCTAATTATCTCCAATCATCAAGGTCTGTGAAGCTGATAGTTTGGCAAAGAAATAGTGTTCTTCTGCAAAATGTACTTGCAATCATCCTTTTATAAGAAAAAATTTGTGCCAAATGTGCCAAAAGGCAAAATCAATACGACAAAGCAATTTGAAAATTTGACCAGGTAGGTTAAGCTCTCTTTTTATTTCTATGAACTAGAATGCAAACGACTTGATTCAAGTTGATTGAACAATCGTTGTATTAATTTTCTGATACCTGATTGTAGATTTAACCTTTTTTACAAGATTTTGCAACTTGTTATCATTTAACCACTTTCATGCAAATGTAATCCATTATAAAATGTTGAGGCCCTCTTATGTATAATTTAATTGTTTATGGCCCTCTTCCCTTTGCCAATTTTGAGTCTGAACTGAAATGTTGATACTTTTGGTGACAGTTTACTGAGACAGTGACATAATCTACTATGTCAGAGTAAAAATGTCTTGAAAAGACATTTAGTTCAGTCTGTTTTTTGAATATTTCTACTGACTCGTATGTATGGCCTTCTTACACAGCACAGGAAACATAGGAACAAGAGATTAAGGCAAAGCAGACATTCTCATATCCATTAAGGAGTTTAGGTCAAGACATGAATCTTTGAAACCATGGACTTTATAGATTATTTACTGTACAATTTACATTGCTGCACATAATGTCATTTGTGCATTTCAGATTACCACCTTGAAAGAAAAGCAGAATATGATATTGTGGTGCTTGTCGGGAAGAAGATGAAAAGGGTTTCAGGTGGAAACAAGTGCACACCTGGATTCGCTAAGCACTTCATTGGCCAGATAAAAAAACCGACAAAGACTGGAGTGCAGTAATGAATCTTTTTAAAAGTCATCTACAAGGTAACAATCATTTCATTTCAAACAAAAAGCATTTTAGGCAAACAAACTAGCCAATTGAATTAGAAAATTTCCTGATACATGGAATATGTCACAAAAAAAACAAATAACTGGAGTATCAAATGCACTCATATACCCTGGACATTCCAAAATATCCAAATGATATGCAGTAAGTATAATGGATTGCACATTATGATTAGATTGTAACTAGAAGGCAATACAGAACTACATATGAATGGTATATGATATGTAGATCTGATATGTACATCATGTCTGACATAGAAATTTCACGCTGTCATTGTCTATCCTTCAGGCTGGGGTTTGAATCGCAGCTCAAATGGCATACTGTGTTGAAACTGAACTCTCATTATTTCAGATTATTACAAAAATCCACAGATGTTGGCCAGCTCAGACAAAGACTCTGGTCTCGAACATATGGAAGAGGAAGAAGAAGTAGCTGATTTAGAAGAGCAGCAAGAAAGTCTAGGTGATTCACAACTTGATCAATATTCTTCTCTTTATTTATAAACATGTGATTATAGCTAGGTGTTTTATATGAGATCTTGAGTTTCTGTTTTTGTATTGCATAAACACGTAATTATGTATATTGCGATCCATGAAACAGGCTATAATAATTCTGAAAATGTACTGTATCTAAAATCCAAATGGCTGCTGATGTGTGTAATTTATTGACCCATTCATAAAATATTCATTATCATAATTTGTGGAAATTGAAAAGACTTTTTGAAAGTTGTATTTTCTAATAACAACTTTGTCACATGTTTCAATTTGCCAATTAGCGCTTTAAGGAAAGGTCATTATTTGTATTACATTGATTTCAACAATGAATTTTATTTTTTAAAACCACAGCTTTAACTTCAAGGAAAGCTCTCTGAAACAATTTATTTGTTATCTATACGTATTACATATTCTGAATAAAAGTGGTTAAGATGGGCCAACAAATCATTTATCTACTAACCCAATAACCCTGCAAGATTTTTAAAATTACTATATTAATCTTACTTATAGATAATCAGATGGAACTGGACGAATGAGGAAAGATATGAAGACCAGCCTGTGGCTGGCTCTTTGAATGGTAACAGTTATCAATCTTTCTTCTTTATAAAGTTTCCTGCAGGTCTGAAAGTGTTCATTCTGGCCATTGAAAATGTTACAAAATGGGCTTATATATGCCCCATCTAGCTAGTGTAAGGCTGAAATTTACAATTGCTCAGAATTAACTATGGAGTTGCCCTCTGGATAATAAGTTGAAGTTATTACAATTCTTACTTTTAGATAATCTGATGAGGAGGATGACCATGAAACTGAAGGAGATGCTAACAAATCAGTGGGCAACCTTATGCAGAGTAAATTTTTCTTCTTTTCCAAACATTGTTCTGTTTCTTAACATCCAAACCTGATGCTGCATTTCCAATCTTTTTAAGTTGACATTCTTCACATTCCTAGTTTAGCAATTTACAGTAGTACCATGTGTGATGAAATGCAGCACTTTCTACTTATAATAATTACTTATGTTGGCAGAATCACATCTAAACCTTGTTTACCTTGCATATATGATGGTTAAAATATATTTTCCCAATTTTACCAGTTTTTTAATGTGGGTCACTCACCTTACAGAAAATTATTCAAATACAGAAAAAATTTTACTTTCAGTGAGTTCAAAAACTGACAGAAATTCTCTGGATAATTTTTATAAATCTTTCCTGTAGATATTCAGATGACTGATGATGAGGAGGAAAGAGAAAAAACAGATGGCAACCAATCAGGGACAGTTTAATGAAGAGTAAGGATTGTCATTTATTTGTTTTCCAGAGATTTTTTGTGGTTTATAATAGCTAGAAACTGACTAATATCGTAAGTATGAATGCATGAAAAAATATTATTTCAGCCCACGTGTAAACAAAATTGATCCTGTATTTAAAACTAAAATCAGAATCAGTTGCCTGTTATTTTCACTTATTTTTATAATAAGTAAGTATTGATGGTTATTAAAGTATATTGTTGCTGGTTAATTGCCCGTTTTTTAATTATCGTTTTTTATATGTACTTCTTGCATATTAATGTTAAATTTTATTTTCTGGTTACATATAATAAGTTGTGAATATTATTTCAGATAACAAAACAATAATGGAGATCCCAATTGGACACTTCGTCCCTGTGTTTGGGTTGACATCTTTGGAAGGTGACTACTGGTTATTTCGCGTTGAGAAAATAATGAAAACAGTAATAAAAGGAACATATCTGAATAAAATTGGTCCTTTGGTTTATGAAGTTGGCCAGGCAGACAAAATTAAGCCAAAGAATATCGTTTGCTTTGAAGATGGTGGCTTCAGAAGTTTCTCACTGACAGAATGTGAAAATTCAATTCATTTGCCTCAGGTCATCCACCAAGAGCTAACTGAATACATTGAACTTTTGAAATCTTTTGTTTAATAGAAATGTTTTATCTTTCTATACACGACTATGTATACACCTTTTGCACTTACGTCCTCATTTTGAAAATTTTCGAAAATTTGCTGGTACAAAAATTTCAGCCTCAGATTCGGATTCAGCACCTTAGTTTTAGTCAAATAGTAGGTTTTTGTCCCTCTATTCTTCACGATCTTGATTTTATAGCGATGAAAGGTTTGAAAATTCATAAGGGATTAGACCGTCAAAAACCGCTATGGGTGAAAGTTTACACCCTCAGTCATTTTTCACGGTCAAATCCCTTATAAACTTTCAAACTTTTCATTGCTATAAAATCAATATTGTGAAGACTAGAGGGACAAAAATTTTATATTTGACTAAAACTAAGGTCCTGACTCCGAATCTGAAGCGGAAATTGTCGTTACAGCAACTTTCCAAAAATTTTGAAAAGGGGGTTGTAAGTGCAAAAGGTTAATTCATTTTGTATTTTAAATGATTTTGGCCCCATGTGCATTATATTGAATTCAATTCAACATTTTTGTAGAAAACAGCTTAAGTTTACAGAACTGCACAATTTGATTTTGAAAAATAAGTATTGTATTCTATGAGACTATCAGAGTTCAAGGCCCTTCTAGTGTTGTGATGCACTTTTTTTAATAAGTAACTGGATTTTTGTCCAGCCCTCAAAGTTGCTAAAAGTTTTGGACATTTCAACTCTCAGCCTCAAAGTTGCTGAAAAGATGCTTAATATCTTTTGTTCAACTTCAAGGTCAGTCAAGCCCTAGTTGCTTATTGAGCGCTGGCTTATTAAAAAAAATGTAGACTTAGACTTTGTAGGTAAGGCATTAATTGTAAAAGAATACATACCTAACTATCATCTACCCATACCCAAATTCTGGATTATGAAGATTTATCTGTCTTTAATTACTCTGTCTGAGGTTTTGTTTCGTATGATGATTAGGTTGTTCGTTTTAAATATGACCTGTACAATGTGTAAGATTTTACATGCAGTCTGACTCTGCCAGCAGCCTACATTTGTCCAACACAGCCAAGCCAATCGTTATCTCTGTTTGATTTCCCGCCAAATCTGTTCGCGTTCGCGCTATTTTCGAAACTACGAATATTTTGGGTTAGTAGTGTCAGGATTCAGGATGGCTTCCACTTCCACTGGAAAACCAAAGGTTAAAACTACGCTCATTTTTAAGTGGATTGTCAAATATATGTATTGAAAAATACGATATATCAATGTTTTGTATTGTTGACAATGTTGTACCTAGTCCTTGTCATTTTGTAATGAAAACTCCAAGGAAATGTTTGCACACTTGTTGGTTTGGTTTAGGCCATTCATTCATTCCTTTCCGTCGTTCACCAGGATTAGTTGGCCAAGTGATAATGACGAAGTTGACAAACCTCCTTGGATTATAATAAAATAATCCAATGGCTACCGGTATTGCTTTTATGTCAGCTGCTAAATTTTGTTTTTTTTTTCTCCAGAGGAGGAGATCCGAGGACGTGAACAAAAATCTGTGCAGAGTCAGGTGTTGCAGAAATTACGGCCGAGCGATGGCAGATATTTACAGGCATGTGAAGGAACAGCATCCGTCAATGTCATTTCAACAACATCAGTGGCTTCCTTTGCCCACTGAAGCAAAATTTCTCGAAAAAGTGCATGAAAAAGAGTACATGAAGTATCGGAAAATCGAAAGTTGCTATGTGAGAGGCTGTAAAAATTTTGGTCAGCCCTATCGAAACCTTGCACAGCACCTTAAGACTCAACATAATCTCGACAAAAAAGAGTACAACAGGTAATGCTAGTCTGCGCTTTTGCAGGAGAAAGAGTAGAATCTAAGTTTATCGAAAATTTTCTGCAACAAACAAAAATGTGGTATTTATTATGTATGATTTATTTCATCATTCATTTTTATCAACATGTAGTCTGCAGAAGGGTAATTATGTGATACGCCAGGGGTAAATAAAAACATGATATTTTTATTTTCTAGAATGTATCCAGTGATTAATGTCACATATCATACTCCCAATCACGCATCAGATATGTCAATTGTTATGCCTGGTGAAAGAATTTACAATGAGAAACCAGATATTGGCACATTTTCAGATCTGCCAGGTAATACTGAAATTTGGGATCTCATGCAAAGAAAATAACTCATTTCAAACCAAGCACATCATTGTGTCAAGAAAAGTGTGTGCCTCTTGTTTTTTAATGGACACTCTGTTTTATATACCCTGATGTGCCCATACTGCTAACACCATTTGCTGATACTTGAATTTATCTTCTGTTGCTAATGTTTCATTCTTCTCCAAATATTACTGTCACAATAATTTTGATTGCTTGACTTGATTCTCTTGACGAATACTAATGCATTTTTATTGATTAGTCTTACTGTTTTGTCAGATAAACCAAAAGAAGGCTGTCCCATCCAAGGGTTAGATGAAAGATTTGGCTTTTGGCCACTTAAAGATGAAGAAAATGTGAGTTCTATCACTCCCTAAACTCAGGGATGTGCTATTGGAATTATATGGTTAGTTGTTTTGTAAAGTAGTTAAAAATGCATGGTCAGTTACATAATTGAAAACAGTCTTGAAACCTGTTGTGCTGATATGTGAGAAGATGAGATATACATACAATGCATAGGGACCATATACATCAGTGGCTTAACAGGCTAAAGTTACCGTTAGTTCACAAACTAAGGGTGCCAAACCCTTACAGACCCCAGAAAAATATTTCTCTTGCTGTTTTACTTAAAGCAAGTATTGCTGGCCTGATAATCGTGTGAAGATGTCTAAAGCTTTCTTGAAATGTCAGTTGTGAATGTCTGTATTTTTTACTGATGACCTTGGGGCCCCAAACTGAAAAAACCTTAAATATAGACCTTAAAACGAAGACAAATGGGAGTTCTTAAATTTAATTGGTTTAGATTTTACTGTTAAGATCTTCAATTTTCTTCTCCAGTTTGGTTTATTCGCACATGGCTGAAAGATCAGAGATTGTCTGATGCGCTACAGTCAGACCAATATCCTGCGCATAGAGTATATCACCTTGAATGCGATCCTCGTGGCATTTTTCAAAGCAGGGATGAGAAATTAGTGTACCATGAAGGTTATTTGTCCTTAAATCTAAGGCAAATGTTTGCTATTCAAAAGAAGATTCACTCAAGAGAAGAAGAATATTACTTCTTGAAGGCTGTGACAAGTCCTGGATTTAGCAATTCAAGGTTTCACAAGGGCATATATGAATTTGAGTGCTGTTTCTGTGAAAAAATTCATCAGACATGGTTGCTGTACTCACATGTTTATGAGCCTGACAAATTAGATTAGAATTTTCCTGTTTGATTTGATAATCCGATAAATGAGATAATTTGTAATAATAATAATAATATTAATAATAATAATAATATTTGTGATAACTGTATAATGTGAGATAATTTTCCACTAGTGGCATACCATAATTATGATATTCGAGCCTGGACTGTATAATCTGAATCAATCTTACTTATGGAAAAATAAAGCTTAAGTTTTTTCTGCCTACTTTTCTGTGGCAAAAAAGACACATCTTAACCCATCTTAACAACGAACATACTAATGATTCAGACATCATCAACAATTGCATGTCAGCCTAATTGCAATTTTTTCTAACCTTATTTTGTAAATTAAAAAATTTACATTGTACTTGATAAAGAGTTACAGTAACCCAGAAACTTTGTACGAAATTTTTGTTTTCCTGGTATTCTGGTATAGGTCTCTTTTTGCTCTATGTTCGTCGTTTTTCTGTAAAAAATTTAACAAATGGATTTTCTGTGATAAAACGTCATCCACGATGGAACTAACCAGCATCATATGGCATCATATCCCTTTACTACTTCATGAATTATGGATATGCAATATTTCCCCTTAAAGATGTATCCAAAATATAGATATAAACATCTAAAATACAAAACCAAGCAAAACATTTGCCTGGGGGGCCGGGGTGATTTTTAACTGATTTTTTTCACAAATAGACTTTGCCCTCTGAAGACAAGCAGCGTGAAGCAAAATAATGATCATCCGGCCTAAATAAAAGCTTACCTAAAACGCTTCAAAAACATGTCCTACTTGACCATACTAAGGTATCGAATTCCACAAAAAGAAGCTTTTCCATAATCAATTAGGCCCAATTTTTCTCTGATTTCAAAAAAATGACGCATCAGCAGACAAAAAGTGAAATAACTTCGCCTTAGATTAGATGAACACTAAATGCTCAGCCATACTTTTTCCAACTTGTTGAAGCTAACGCTAAAAAGTATAGCTGAGGATAAGGTTAACCACTTGTCATATGATCGAAAATTAATTTTTTCTTTGTGTTGTTCCAGAACAATATTATGAAATAAAAGGATATATACCCTGTTAGGGTTGCTCACATTGATATGACGGGAAATTACATATTTTGAAAATGTTGCTCCGTTTTACTGTAAAAAGTTTTAAAAATGGATTTTCTGTGATAAAACGTTATCTACGATGGAACTAACCAGCATCATATATACCCTATTAGGGTTGCGCACATTGATATGACGGGAAATTACATATTTTGAAAATGTTGCTCCCTTTTACTGTAAACAGTTTTAAAAATGGATTTTCTGTGATAAAACGTTATCCACGATGGAACTAACCAGCATCATATATACCCTGCTAGGGTTGCGCACATTGATATGACGGGAAATTACATATTTTGAAAATGTTGCTCCGTTTTACTGTAAAAAGTTTTAAAAATGGATTTTCTGTGATAAAACGTTATCCACGATGGAACTAACCAGCATCATATATACCCTATTAGGGTTGCTCACATTGATTTGACGGGAAATTACATATTTTGAAAATGTTGCTCCGTTTTACTGTAAAAAGTTTTAAAAATGGATTTTCTGTGATAAAACGTTATCCACGATGGAACTAACCAGCATCATATATACCCTGTTAGGGTTGCTCACATTGATATGACGGGAAATTACATATTTTGAAAATGTTGCTCCGTTTTACTGTAAAAAGTTTTAAAAATGGATTTTCTGTGATAAAACGTTATCTACGATGGAACTAACCAGCATCATATATACCCTATTAGGGTTGCGCACATTGATATGACGGGAAATTACATATTTTGAAAATGTTGCTCCCTTTTACTGTAAACAGTTTTAAAAATGGATTTTCTGTGATAAAACGTTATCCACGATGGAACTAACCAGCATCATATATACCCTGTTAGGGTTGCTCACATTGATATGACGGGAAATTACATATTTTGAAAATGTTGCTCCGTTTTACTGTAAAAAGTTTTAAAAATGGATTTTCTGTGATAAAATGTTATCTACGATGGAACTAACCAGCATCATATATACCCTATTAGGGTTGCGCACATTGATATGACGGGAAATTACATATTTTGAAAATGTTGCTCCCTTTTACTGTAAACAGTTTTAAAAATGGATTTTCTGTGATAAAACGTTATCCACGATGGAACTAACCAGCATCATATATACCCTGTTAGGGTTGCTCACATTGATTTGACGGGAAATTACATATTTTGAAAATGTTGCCGGGTTTCTTACGGATTCTGTTTTCTGTGTATGCAGCAGTCTCTTACAGATGAAAGTTTAATTAATGCCAAAACAGGTAACTGACACTTTCCTTCAATACAATCAATGTTTACAATAGTTTATCTGTTAAAATAGACATACCGAGTAAAAAAAGTAAATTTCTCGAGGCTATGTTTCATTTGTAAAGATTGTTGATACTCACGGTTTTTTATCATTCAGTTTGGAGAACTGAAAGCTTCTTGAACAATATTGACTTGAGTGCTGCGTTTGTTATAAAGGAGCTTCTTTGGATGGTACATATATACCCTATCAGGAATGATTCAAAGAAACGAGGCAATCATAGTAATAAAAACAATAACAACAGATTTATATATTTATAATTGGCTTCTACATGGAGATAGCTAGTATAAGACCAACTAACGTTACAAAAATACTTAGAAAGAATAAGAAACCCTGTCTGCAAAAGTGATACTTCTATTTACTTATCCAAAATTTTCCATTCAAAAAACAACATAATCTGTTTTATCTCATGTAAACTCAGTTCAGTTACTTCAAATTTATATGGATGTTCCATCGAAGCACTTTTTAAACGCAAAATTTAGAAAATACATGAGCATGGGCTAGAAACCGTTTGAAAAGATATTGTTTCAAGTATCGAGATTCTGTAAGATGAAGAGGTGATCAATACTTTCAGTAGTTCAAAGTCCATATTCTAGTTCGACAGACATGAAAGGTCATATATATTTTACTTCTCAATCATTATCAATATTTGAATCGTTACTTATAAATTGTTCATCACTGTCAGTGTCATCTTCGTTTTCATTGATAAAATCGTTATCAGTTTCACTATCAGAACTTTCCTCACTGAAGTATTGACGAGATAGAAGCTTGATCTCACGTGTGAATGAGCTCGGGAGATTTTCGGTAGGTCCTTCCGAACAGGAAGAAACTTCGGCAAATATCTTTTTGAACCAGAACATTCCGTCGGATATTTTCTGCGCAGCAAATGCACGTCCCCGTGACAATACAGCGTGAATTCCAGAAAGCACATCCTTTCGCAAATCAGCTGGCTGGTAGCGCATCTGTAAGGAAAATCGTGATACAGCCTTAAGTCTTTATTACTAATTTGGTTTTAAGGATTTTTTGCAGTTGGGTATTTGGCTCTGTTTTGCACTCGTTTTCGTCAAACGGATTTATTTCAACTGATACTACATTTTGCACACCTTGAAAAATTGATTCCTATACAGCAAAAGGAAAACACTGGAACCTTTTATTGATGAAATAGTTTACGCAAGAATGAAGTGTGCACGCATAAAATAGAACAGTAATTATAGATTACAAAAAGTTATAGTAAGTAAATCTTTACCTTGTTGTCCTCTTGATGATTGTCCTTATTCGAGTCACTACCTAAACAGTTCCCTGAAAGATAGTAACAAGTGCCAATTACTGAAAGAGTAGCTAATATATTTTTATCAATTTCAAAATAAGGCAATACACTTCACTTTTAAAGACAGAATTTACAGTTGAATCCTACACATGAAATTTACTCACAAAGACCTTCGGCAATATCACGTTGCTCTTTCTCCAGATTTGGCATAACTACATCTTTATAATATGATAGATAGCTGTGCATTTCTTTGATGATTATATTTTTCTCCTCTGACAGGCGATCACGAACCAGACACCATTGCACAATCAATCGCTTATCCGCGATGTCAACTGTACAAAAACAAAATAATAACACAAATAACAAAAATAATAAAATGCTGTTTGTAAAAACAGCACAGCAACCAAACTTGACACTGCAATTTTTAGGACCAACAGAACACCATAAATACGACAAAGCAGCTTAATCATAATATTGCACTCTTATGATCAAGCTGCTATGTCATTTCTTTATGGTGTAGGTGTACAATTTATCACCAACTTTCGCTCCCCAAAAAGTCAACAAAGATGCTCTTTTGTCGCAATAATTAGCATTGGTTGAAAAGTAAAAGCACTGAAATGTATAGTAAAAACGTTTAATCCAGCTTGAACCAATTATAGGTAAAGCAAACATAAATCTTCAAAAGACGTTACCATTTCCTGAAAGTTCGTGTACTCTTCTCCAGGGGAAATTTCCAGCTAGAATGTCCTCTTTAATCTTCTTCGTCATTACAGAACAAGGGTCATTTAACTGCAAGCAAGATTCGTATGAATCGATACAAAGCGATAAAGTTGCTTTTTCTTTTGAGATCAGTTTTCTCAAGACATGTCTCCATTTACTCCTGTCTAAACAAGAAGAGGAAAAGTACTTACGACACATGACAAACCAAAAACGTAAATGCTCCAGTCCCAGCGTTTAGATTCAAACTGTTACATGAATAAATCTGGGTGGGAAAGGGACCAAAACTATAATAATACAGGGAAAAGACTTCATGTGATAATGAATGTCACAAAATTATTCAAATCAGTAGATGCATCCGCAGAAGATGGTGGCTATTTCTAATTTTCGTTTTTCATTAAGGTTTTCTGAAGAAAGCTCTAGGAATAATTTCCCTAGTAACGTATTGAATTCTAGCAAGTAAGAGAATTGCTTTCAAAGCTCCCCAATAAAAACAAAGAGCTGACAAAACGGTGACCAACTTTGCAAAGGTGTCTATTTAATCGAAAAATTAGTTTGGCTTCATACCAGCAATCTTTTTTATCAAGAACGAATAATGCGACATATTGTAGCACATCTTCTCAATTTGTCTTTTGACCATGTCAATGATGCACATTATGAGTTCTCCATGTGCTGTATGGAAGCTGTCATCAAATGAATAGTATTTCTCACTTAATTGAGTCAAACGCGATACTCTTCCAGTTTTTGAAGATGGAATATCTTTAAAACGTAATTTGGAGATAAGAGGGACAGGCAACTGCTGAAGTTCCGGCAAAACTTGCACTTGTTGGTCTTCTTTCGACATCGCAGCTAGCAGGATGTATTCAGCCTTTTCACTTAACGTTGCATCCGTTTCTACTGAGTGATCCACTGAAAAAAAAATGAATTACTCTTATTACTATTATAAGTAATAAAACAATATAGGCATCAAAGATCAAAAGGCTCAATTCAGACACAATTCAGTGTGATTACCAGATGCCAAAAGCTTTATCTCTTCTATCCAAGAATGTACTTCCGCATCAGTTTCAGTTATACTCATTTCTTTAAAAGAACTCTCTATCTTTTCGGAGACAATCAGCAGCTCTTTGTTGGTCTACAAAAAAGGTCGTTAAACTCCTTAAAACAGTTCAAGTAACACAGTCCTTCATTTACAATTTTAACCGAAAGGAAACGCAGAAACAAGGTGTAACTATTCAATCATAATACTTAATCTTTTGAACTCGCGTTGAGTCAATTATGAAATCATGATTAAGTATATTTTGCAGCTTGAAAATATATTTATAAGCAATATAATAAATTGTACTAAAACCGCTCTTAATACGGAAGTACCAAAATTGCATCATCTTATAAATCAATTAATTTCAATTACAAGCAATTTTGTCAAAATGCTGCCAGGAAGCTCACCTTAAGGTAGCGGGTGCAGAGGTCTTTTGGTAGTTTCAATATTTTTCTTTTATTCCAGGCCATCATGAACTCTGTCAATGCTTCTTCTCTGTCTAAAAATGTATGAACAATATTTGATATTTCCGAAAGAATAAATAAGGTTATGTGCATATACTATCAAAAATAACGTGACGCACAAATTTTTTCAATAAAGTTTTTCATTTTCGATTCATACTTTCTCAGATCGCTATTTTCATTCCATGCTGACAGGAATTGCATGGTTGACGCAAATTGAAGTTACAATTCTCGCACAGGGGATCGTTAAAACATTAGGAAATAAACGCAAAACAGTAATGCTGAAAAGCATTCTACAATTCACTGAAAAGCAATAAAGATGTAACGAAGATTATTGGCATACTGAGCCAAAAAAATTTAGAATGCTGAAGCATCTAGACAGAATATGAGCGATGTTGCAGAGTCTTGTAAGAAAAAAACAAACCAAATATTAAATTCTTTAGGTTTATCTTCAGTGTTATGGTAAATGCAAACAAAAGCACCTCTAGATTCACTTACTTTCTGGCAGCATATGCTTTGTTGTGCTTCCTGTTCTCGATAAATAGCCGTTGACCTGTTCTGTTTCCTCTCCAGTAGATCTGCCCGCCCCAGTTTGCCATTCACCATCCCAGAGAACCTAGTTCAAGAAAATATAAAGATCATATGAATTCTAAAATGACAGCGCCAGCTAAGCTTCCCAGTGAACTACATAACCACCATCTAATTGCTGTCACCTTGTTATAACCAAAATAAATCGACAGATAAGACTGTTGTCAAAAAATATTACGAAAACTGTGGCATTGGGCAACTATGTATAGATCTCTAGCTTATCTATAATAACTTAAAGGTTGCATACCAAATCTTCAGTTTTGAAAAAATTACTCCTCTCAATGCATTCTTCACATACACGAAAGACACACAAAACTGTGCTAAATTAAAACAGTAGCCTACCTGACAGGAAGGAGCGTGTCCTTTTGCATGCATGATTGACAGGGCTGGCTTCATTTTCCAGCTACTTCAGGTGCAACCTTCAGAACCCATGGCCAATATTTGCACACAACATCACAAAAGAAAAATTCCACATTTCTTGGAAGCAAGAAGCTTTTCTGCAAGAACAATGCATAACCATACAGCTCTCCTTGAAACATATTGACGGCTCTCTGACCAATGCTGTGGCGACATGAGACAATGTCTAGTCCAGTTTCATCAAGTGTTGAACGCTTGCGACCAATATTTGATGCCGCCTTCCAAGATGAGCTGCCGCAATCCTTATCACTGCTCTCCTGAAAGAAGAAAATCGTTATTTGAGGATTACTACGTTTTTTCACATGAATTATAAATAGTACCATAAGTATGGCAAACATTGTTACAAGAAGTAAAACAAACACCATTCAACATATTAAAGAAGATAGCGCAAGAGTAGGATTCATTTCTCCAAATAATAAATAGGTTAGAAACACATACACAGAAATGGAGACATCACTTAGGATTTCACTTACACAACAATAACACTTACACTAATAAAAGATTAAACAAGTAAAATGATTCTGTTGATGATGGTTAGTCCCTTCATTGATCTCTCTCGATCATGATAAACCAGGTTTTTATCAAAAACATATAGATTTGCTTTTTTCCAACGTTTTTTCCGTTATACTAACAACCTAAGGGGACCATTATGGAAATAAGGTTAGCTTGACCTTTTAATGCTATTCCTGCCACTGTAATTAGGGGTGTTTTACTGTACATTTTTAACCTTGTATATTGTATTGTATCTGTTTTTACCTAATCTGTTTTGTAAAACTTGTAAATAGTGGCAAATGATACGTAGATACATACATACATATGTTGTGTTATTGTACTATCACACATAATATGATCACCTTAGCATTCACTCCTCCCCTGTATTGGTATGTCTCATTCAAGAATTCGAGGACACTGTCATTTTCTTCAATAAAGGCATTTCCATAGTAGTTCTCGTTTCTTTTCCTGATAAACGAAATATATGTTGTATTAAGCAAACAGTTACATCAGGCATTATGCGGTTGTTTGTACAACCTAGCGTGAAACCAAACGCATATTAAAGTAAAAATGAATTTTTATTTCATGCAGAATCAGAAAAGTATAAACAATAAAATGACCTGCAGGGAAATGGAATAAACTGAAATGCTACAGTCGTCACTCTCAGCCACATTTTATATTTACTGCATAATAGTGGCAAGTTTAATGTTACCTTCCAGCATTTTTATAGCGATATAATTTACAATTGCCGTCCACATGGCAAGAGTGTTGAGATATTGTACACGGGGGGCAAACCATCCAATTTTTCTGCTGCAGCTGTTCCAATTCATGATTCAAATATTTCCATTCTTTGAATGCTTTTGGAATGTTTGAGAATGAATTTCTTTCAGCTGAAAAAATTCAATTATTGAATTTATCATTTAACTAACCAATGCGAGATTTTCCAGCAAAATATTTGGTAAATATATTCAATAAGACAAATCTTATGTGATAATTTTGTGACAAAACAAATCTCTAAAAATGCAGATAACAAAGATCCCTTAACTCGACCTACACAACCAAACTGTTATACACACCAGACTAAAAGACAGTTTAACAAGTAAACAAAAGTACAAACAACCCTGTTTTTATATGTACATAAAATAAATGATTTCATATTATTTGTTATAAAAAGAAAAAAATTATAAATACCCTTCCTCTCTCAGCTGAAATATCATTGAGCGATGACAGGAAAGCACTTTCAGGAGGACCCTGGCATTCTCTTACTGAACGAATTCCACAATCTAAACACATCCTGGTCAAAATAAGTATGTACACGCTTCTGGGCTACCAGGCCATAATCTGAACTTGATTAGGGTTTTCCAGGTTAAAATGGATCCCACTCATGACAACAAGATTTACATAACATGAAGTATTTCTTCAAGTCAAATCTACCTGCAAATGTGGTAACAATCCATTAAATTTTGATACAGGAAAAAATTGATAATTTTTGTGAGGATATCACAATATTATAACAAAGACAAAATGGAAAAAAAGTAGGCATGCGGACAAAAAAAACAAGGCATACCCTTAACAGTTACGATTATACAATCTTCATCAAACAATTTGACATTCCAGCTCTGACTTTACATTTAGGACATTTCTTAGAATGAAGAACTGGTCTCCGATCTAAGAACAGAAATAAGTTATACACAAAAGAACAAGAAGCTTTGACACAAAAACAGCACTTATTAAAATCAAACATACAACCAGATTTGTGTATACAAAAAAAGCAGAAAAATTTATTCTTTCATCAATAGAAATAACACCCTGAATGTAAAAATTATACATAGCACTTTCAGCGCCTTACCAATGTGAATTATATTGGCACTGGCAGCATCTTTTGTTTCCGATGGAAGCAATGGTTTATAAAAGCCATCCACCCAGCCGTCTCTGTCATGCAAAGGAAATTTCTCATGCACAAGTTCATCACATGAAATGCACAAAAACTTTGAATCAGCACAGTCTAGGCATCTTATTTCTGGATTCTTCACATTGCAGTTTTCGCATATATTCAAAGACCCACTAAAAGATTCTATCTCTAGGGCACACTCTGCAATATAATTTCTATGTTTTTCCCACATTGCTGATGCTTTCTCCAATCTGTCTGTCCACTTAGATGACTCAGATTTGTCTTTTTGAGATAGTGTCAGCTTTTCACATTCAGAAATCATAGCTTTAAGGTCTAAAAGATAAATTCAATAACTCCATGATGCAGAAGTTACATCAAAAATGAAAAAAATGATTACAACTATAATCAAATTATAAGAATACAATTATAATTGAGTAGCAAAGAAAAAGACATGAAAGCACCATTAAAAATAACAAAATAGTAGCACAAGAATGACAGTCAATGTGAGATGTCATCAAAACAATTCTCTGACAGAACATTTAGCAATAAAGGAATAATCTATACAGCACAAGTTTGTAATGCTTTTAATTATTGTTATTTTTTGCAATATTACTATTATCATCATGATTATGATCATTTGCTCTTACTATTGTCATCATTACAACTATTAGCCTCAGGAAGAGACAGAACTACTATTACCAATCAAGAATAGAATTAAACCAGGTTATATTAGAACAAGAACCAGATTGCAGCAAAACAATTTTGTTTCAATAAAGCATACCTTTTTCATTATTCTCCAGTATATGCTCTGCATCTTTATGTGATCCTTCACTGTCAATTTCCATACACAATTGATGCTCTAAAAAATATTTAAAATATACTGTCAAAGATAGTTGCATCAAAGATTGGATTCTTTGATGAAAGAGGCTTTTTCAAAACATTTCATATTCACTGCCTGTTTTGAAATAGTTTCAAGCACCAAAAAACTAGTTGTTAAGCAAGGCACACTGTACACGGACTTGACATAATGAAAATCTCAAAAAAATACATCGAAACAAAGGGCCCAAACATTCCAGGAAAAAATTGTCCTACACATATGCTTAATATTTCCTATAGAAATGAAAGAGCATAACTGTTATACTGAAAATAATTGATACTTTTCAAGCCATTCCTTTATGAATTCAGTACCTTAAAGTAGGATAAAATTGAATAACAGCTGAAGTAGTACACAATCTTGTGGTTGGGATCTTCTTTCATAATCAATTGTTGTTTTCATTCAAACCTTAACCAGAAAATATCTGAGCATATTTTTACCTATGATGTGTTTTACTCAGGGAGATTAATTTAAAAATTAACCTGGGAATGAAGTTGTCATGTTTTCATTATTTTCCAGTTGAGACTTTTGCTTCTTTCTGTCACCATGTCTTCTTGGATTTGAAATTACTCTTTTACCAGTTTCTGAATCTCTTGCATACTCAACAACTATTTCCCTTTTCACATTCTTTTTCATCAATTTCTTTTTTGATGGCAGTGTCAATTCCAACACATCAGTGAGACAACGATCTGGATCTAGAATTCGACCTTTCTTGATTCTCCCACCTTTGGAAACATCTATAACAATAATCACATTTAACAATAAACCCACAAATAGTCTACAAAGTTTTTTATAACATCAGTGTATGAAAGTACACAGTTAGGCCATTAAGAGCTCACAAAAATAGTATAGGCCATCCACTTTAACACACAAAATGTAGTATTCCATGTGATTGGCAGCAAATTGTTTTTATTTTCACTTGGCAATCTGTGCCATTAAAAGCATACAGAATTCAAATTTTCCTTTCAATTTAGGTGAAGGTGAAGGTGAAATGGTTTTTTAGCGCCAGTCACTAGGATCTCAGTAGTAGGCTAACTGATCGAGACCTCAACCCTGGCTGTGATGCTACCGTGGCTGGGCTTGAACCCTGACCACACTGAGCTCTTGACACCACGGGTCAGCAGAGACTTCCACCCTGGCTGTGACGCTACCGTGACTGTGCTCGGCACGATGCCACAGCACCTTCAACCATCCTAGGTGTCAACCATGCGAGTAAATGCTGCCAACCTAAATTTGGGTCAACCTTCTTTGACCAAAGAAGAACCAGGCTTAAGTTTTATTATGTAGTGCCAATGTAATGTAGTGTTCCAGTAAGGATAAACAGGGCTATAGACCAAAACTATAGAGTTCAGATATTTGAACATCATTGACCCCAGTCTGGAATTCCTGTAACAACCACACCCAGCTGAAATTTGAGCTGCACCAAAAGGGCACCTGTGCACAAAAAAGTTTCCACTCTGGGCCAAGTGCTCAAAAATTTGATAAGCAGAATGTCTTAGATGATAAAATATTTTACCCCTGTACAAATCAATGGAAACAGTGAAAATTAACAAAACATACAAATTATTGGATTTTCAATCAAGCCTGCAAACATCCAGATTGATATTGATTTAGGCCTAGGCTACCTTGTTTGTGTTCTTTCGTTGACATTAATTACATATACAGACAGGTATAACAATACCAAGTATTACTTTTCCCAACTGAGCATTGGATGAGACAAGAGCCGCATATTGGGCAGCTTTAGTATAACTATAAGTTCCTAATTTTGCAAACGTATTGGCTGACTTTCCACTCTGGCCTGTCACCCTGCCGGAATCTTCTTTTTTAGAAGGCAGGCAGTATCTGGTAGATGTAGATGTAGATGAAGAGACAGGGCTACGGCGTATTTTATTACTTGGACTTCTCTATTAAAAACAAAAGGAGAAATCTTGCAAAGCGGCCTAAAAAACTCGGACGAATAGCCCTAGCCCTAATCTCCGGACGAAACTGGTTTCCTTCAATTCAGGATAGGATAGTTTAAGCTCTCGATTACAAAGGTCAGTTTTCACAGTAAGATACTGGTACGGGAGCTAAGAATATGAAAAGTGGGTTGAAATCAATAAGTTTCCAGGCTCGTTGCTGTGCTGACTACTAGTCAGTGACTAGCCATTTAGTGACTGAAAAGGAATAGGCCATTTAGGCCGGTAGGTTGAGACAGGAATGCAAGGGATAAATTTCAAGTTAGAAAACTTACTTACCAGCAGCTGCATTATCCCTGTCCATTTCCAGTAAGCTAAAGTCTGAAGGTAGGTAAGGGAGTACCTAACAAAATAAATCGCAACATAAGGAGTGTCCGAGAGCTGTTACCGGACTGCTGTGCATGGCATTGACTAGGCCTACCTGACATTTGCGTGCGATGTTTTGTTAAAACAATTTGTATTGAGTTGGATTTGATTGAACATTGCAGCCAATTTTTAACTCATATCATTAAAATCTGAGGGTAATGTGCATTTAACGATTATCGTTAAATTCTGCTGCGAGTATGGGTTGGAATTGGAGAAGTTTTTTGTTTGTTTGTTTGTCGCCTTATTTTAATTCGAAATATATACCTAGCTTCATAATTAACAAAAATTAAGAAACTAATCTAATTCGAATATCTACATACTAAAATTTAATTAAATACAACCCTCCCCAAGAAATCTACATAACCCCTTAAATACATTACATATAACTAACAAATTTTTACTGTTTATATACACTTGTTAAAATTAATACCCCTTCAGAATGTACACCCATTTTATTTACTAATGTGATATGCCCAGTCAACCACATGTATCAAACTGACATACATTGCAGTTACATCTAATTCCGTCCCAGTTTTTCATCAAACTTTTAAAATTTGCAATAATTTTCTGCGGATTTCATTCCCGTTGGTAAGTTACTCCATATTTTTGGTCCTAGGGCTTTAAGACTATTTGAGCCAAAAGTGACTTGGTTAGGTCTATGATGAGACA
>RQOL01000320.1:0-44962 GCA_013076295.1 Sanderia malayensis
CGAGTTCAATGCAGTTGTGTATATTGATTATGAAACATTGCTTCATTTCAACACGGAGTTACGTTTTATGACCGATATGCACATGACTGTTTTATGTATAGTTTTCCACCCTTCCTTGTATATGCTTATTTTCAAACTGTTGCTACAAATAACTTTACGTTTTTTTTTTTTTTTTTTTTTTTTTTTTTTTTTTTTTTTTTTTTTTTTTTTTTTTTTTTTTTTTTTTTTTTTTTTTTTTTTTTTTTTTTTTTTTTTTTTTTTTTTTTTTTTTTTTTTTTTTTTTTTTTTTTTTTTTTTTTTTTTTTTTTTTTTTTTTTTTTTTTTTTTTTTTTTTTCCTTCTTCAACTTGACTGAATTACTTTTGAAGATTTTTTAGCTACAAGGATAAAGCCTTATGTACGTCATTACTTGGGCTTTAGAGCTTGTGAGTTAGTTCAGTTCGTTTTCGTTGTATATTTCTACAGTTCGAGTTCAAGGCAGTTGTGTATATTGATTATGAAACATTGCTTCATTTCAACACGGAGTGACGTTTTATGACCGATATGCACATGACTGTTTTATGCATAGTTTTCCACCCTTCCTTCCAACTTGACTGAAATACTTCTGCAGAATTTGAATGCCTAACTGAATACAATGGCAGTGTGAGGTTTTTTGAAGAGGGATAGCTCTTATCAAAGTAAATTTTCAGCCCGAAGGATAAAGAATGGAAGCTGTACTATTCACGGAAAGGGGGAGATGATCACCGGATTTCGTTCACATCAACTGAAGCAGTTAAATAACACTCTGAAATGCTTACGGAACTCCAGATTATTGTATTATCCTGGAAAAGATTAGTGAGGTAAGTTACATTCGTTTTTATCTTGCCACTAAAGTCATATGTTTAAGTTCTCTTCCGAATTTGCTAGCAATTGGTAATTGTTCATTTCCCATATTATGTATCATTTATATAGATCTCTTTTTTAGAAGTCATTAATAATAACTGCTTGATTTCCTTTCAGGCAGGAAAGCTCTTATGAAAGTGAGTTTCCACGGCGGAGGATAAGGAATGGAGGCTGTACTATTCACGGAAAGGGGGAGATGATCACCGGATTTCGTTCACATCAACTGAAGCAGTTAAATAACACTCTGAAATGCTTACGGAACTCCAGATTATTGTATTATTCTGGAGAAGATTAGTGAGGTAAGTTGCATTCGTTTTTATCTTGCCACTAAAGTCATATGTTTAAGTTCTTATCCGAAACTGCTAGCAATTGATAATTGTTCATTTTATATAATATGTATCTTTTATAAATAGATACTTTTTGGAACGCATTCAATAATAACTGTTTGATTACTTATCAGGCAGGAAAGCTCTTATGAAAGTGAGTTTCCACGGCGGAGGATAAAGAATGGAAGCTGTACTATTCACGGAAAGGGGGAGATGGTCACCCGATTTGGTTCACATTAACTGAAGCAGTGAGATAATACCCTGAAATGTTTACGGAACTCCAGCTCATTATACTATCCTGGAGAAGATTAGTGAGGTAAGTTGCATTCGTTTTTATCCTGCCACTAAAGTCATATGTTTAAGTTCTCTTCCGAATCTGGTAGCAATTGATAATTGTTCATTTCCTATAATATGTATCTTTTATAAATATATACTTTTTGGAAGGCATTCAATAATAACTGCTTGATTACTCATCAGGCGGGAAAGTTCTTATCAAAGTGAATTTCCACGGCGGAGGATAAAGAATGGAGGCTGTACTATTCACGGAAAGGGGGAGATGATCACCGGATTTCGTTCACATCAACTGAAGCAGTTAAATAACACTCTGAAATGTTTACGGAACTCCAGCTCATTATACTATCCTGGAAAAGATTAGTGAGGTAAGTTACATTCGTTTTTATCTTGCCACTAAAGTCATATGTTTAAGTTCTTATCCGAAACTGCTAGCAATTGATAATTGTTCATTTTATATAATATGTATCTTTTATAAATAGATACTTTTTGGAACGCATTCAATAATAACTGTTTGATTACTTATCAGGCGGGAAAGTTCTTATCAAAGTGAATTTCCACGGCGGAGGATAAAGAATGGAGGCTGTACTATTCACGGAAAGGGGGAGATGATCACCGGATTTCGTTCACATCAACTGAAGCAGTTAAATAACACTCTGAAATGCTTACGGAACTCCAGATTATTGTATTATTCTGGAGAAGATTAGTGAGGTAAGTTGCATTCGTTTTTATCTTGCCACTAAAGTCATATGTTTAAGTTCTTATCCGAAACTGCTAGCAATTGATAATTGTTCATTTTATATAATATGTATCTTTTATAAATAGATACTTTTTGGAACGCATTCAATAATAACTGTTTGATTACTTATCAGGCGGGAAAGTTCTTATCAAAGTGAATTTCCACGGCGGAGGATAAAGAATGGAGGCTGTACTATTCACGGAAAGGGGGAGATGATCACCGGATTTCGTTCACATCAACTGAAGCAGTTAAATAACACTCTGAAATGCTTACGGAACTCCAGATTATTGTATTATTCTGGAGAAGATTAGTGAGGTAAGTTGCATTCGTTTTTATCTTGCCACTAAAGTCATATGTTTAAGTTCTTATCCGAAACTGCTAGCAATTGATAATTGTTCATTTTATATAATATGTATCTTTTATAAATAGATACTTTTTGGAACGCATTCAATAATAACTGTTTGATTACTTATCAGGCAGGAAAGCTCTTATGAAAGTGAGTTTCCACGGCGGAGGATAAAGAATGGAGGCTGTACTATTCACGGAAAGGGGGAGATGGTCACCCGATTTGGTTCACATTAACTGAAGCAGTGAGATAATACCCTGAAATGTTTACGGAACTCCAGCTCATTATACTATCCTGGAGAAGATTAGTGAGGTAAGTTGCATTCGTTTTTATCCTGCCACTAAAGTCATATGTTTAAGTTCTCTTCCGAATCTGCTAGCAATTGATAATTGTTCATTTCCTATAATATGTATCTTTTATAAATATATACTTTTTGGAAGGCATTCAATAATAACTGCTTGATTACTTATCAGGCGGGAAAGTTCTTATCAAAGTGAATTTCCACGGCGGAGGATAAAGAATGGAGGCTGTACTATTCACGGAAAGGGGGAGATGGTCACCCGATTTGGTTCACATTAACTGAAGCAGTGAGATAATACCCTGAAATGTTTACGGAACTCCAGCTCATTATACTATCCTGGAGAAGATTAGTGAGGTAAGTTGCATTCGTTTTTATCCTGCCACTAAAGTCATATGTTTAAGTTCTCTTCCGAATCTGGTAGCAATTGATAATTGTTCATTTCCTATAATATGTATCTTTTATAAATATATACTTTTTGGAAGGCATTCAATAATAACTGCTTGATTACTTATCAGGCGGGAAAGTTCTTATCAAAGTGAATTTCCACGGCGGAGGATAAAGAATGGCGGCTGTACTATTCACGGAAAGGGGGAGATGATCACCGGATTTCGTTCACATCAACTGAAGCAGTTAAATAACACTCTGAAATGCTTACGGAACTCCAGATTATTGTATTATTCTGGAGAAGATTAGTGAGGTAAGTTGCATTCGTTTTTATCTTGCCACTAAAGTCATATGTTTAAGTTCTTATCCGAAACTGCTAGCAATTGATAATTGTTCATTTTATATAATATGTATCTTTTATAAATAGATACTTTTTGGAACGCATTCAATAATAACTGTTTGATTACTTATCAGGCGGGAAAGTTCTTATCAAAGTGAATTTCCACGGCGGAGGATAAAGAATGGAGGCTGTACTATTCACGGAAAGGGGGAGATGATCACCGGATTTCGTTCACATCAACTGAAGCAGTTAAATAACACTCTGAAATGCTTACGGAACTCCAGATTATTGTATTATTCTGGAGAAGATTAGTGAGGTAAGTTGCATTCGTTTTTATCTTGCCACTAAAGTCATATGTTTAAGTTCTTATCCGAAACTGCTAGCAATTGATAATTGTTCATTTTATATAATATGTATCTTTTATAAATAGATACTTTTTGGAACGCATTCAATAATAACTGTTTGATTACTTATCAGGCGGGAAAGTTCTTATCAAAGTGAATTTCCACGGCGGAGGATAAAGAATGGAGGCTGTACTATTCACGGAAAGGGGGAGATGATCACCGGATTTCGTTCACATCAACTGAAGCAGTTAAATAACACTCTGAAATGCTTACGGAACTCCAGATTATTGTATTATTCTGGAGAAGATTAGTGAGGTAAGTTGCATTCGTTTTTATCTTGCCACTAAAGTCATATGTTTAAGTTCTTATCCGAAACTGCTAGCAATTGATAATTGTTCATTTTATATAATATGTATCTTTTATAAATAGATACTTTTTGGAACGCATTCAATAATAACTGTTTGATTACTTATCAGGCAGGAAAGCTCTTATGAAAGTGAGTTTCCACGGCGGAGGATAAAGAATGGAGGCTGTACTATTCACGGAAAGGGGGAGATGGTCACCCGATTTGGTTCACATTAACTGAAGCAGTGAGATAATACCCTGAAATGTTTACGGAACTCCAGCTCATTATACTATCCTGGAGAAGATTAGTGAGGTAAGTTGCATTCGTTTTTATCCTGCCACTAAAGTCATATGTTTAAGTTCTCTTCCGAATCTGCTAGCAATTGATAATTGTTCATTTCCTATAATATGTATCTTTTATAAATATATACTTTTTGGAAGGCATTCAATAATAACTGCTTGATTACTTATCAGGCGGGAAAGTTCTTATCAAAGTGAATTTCCACGGCGGAGGATAAAGAATGGAGGCTGTACTATTCACGGAAAGGGGGAGATGGTCACCGATTTGGTTCACATAACTGAAGCAGTTAATAAACCCGAAATGTTACGGAACTCCAGCTATTATACTATCCTGGAGAAGATTAGTGAGGTAAGTTGCATTCGTTTTTATCTGCCACTAAAGTCATATGTTTAAGTTCTTTCCGAATCTGGTAGCAATTGATAATTGTTCATTTTATAATATGTATCTTTTATAAATATATACTTTTTGGAAGGCATTCAATAATAACTGTTTGATTACTTATCAGGCGGGAAAGTTCTTATCAAAGTGAATTTCCACGGCGGAGGATAAAGAATGGGGCTGTACTATTCACGGAAAGGGGGAGATGATCACCGGATTTCGTTCACATCAACTGAAGCAGTTAAATAACACTCTGAAATGCTTACGGAACTCCAGATTATTGTATTATTCTGGAGAAGATTAGTGAGGTAAGTTGCATTCGTTTTTATCTTGCCACTAAAGTCATATGTTTAAGTTCTTATCCGAAACTGCTAGCAATTGATAATTGTTCATTTTATATAATATGTATCTTTTATAAATAGATACTTTTTGGAACGCATTCAATAATAACTGTTTGATTACTTATCAGGCGGAAAGTTCTTATCAAAGTGAATTTCCACGGCGGAGGATAAAGAATGGAGGCTGTACTATTCACGGAAAGGGGGAGATGATCACCGGATTTCGTTCACATCAACTGAAGCAGTTAAATAACACTCTGAAATGCTTACGGAACTCCAGATTATTGTATTATTCTGGAGAAGATTAGTGAGGTAAGTTGCATTCGTTTTTATCTTGCCACTAAAGTCATATGTTTAAGTTCTTATCCGAAACTGCTAGCAATTGATAATTGTTCATTTTATATAATATGTATCTTTTATAAATAGATACTTTTTGGAACGCATTCAATAATAACTGTTTGATTACTTATCAGGCGGGAAAGTTCTTATCAAAGTGAATTTCCACGGCGGAGGATAAAGAATGGAGGCTGTACTATTCACGGAAAGGGGGAGATGATCACCGGATTTCGTTCACATCAACTGAAGCAGTTAAATAACACTCTGAAATGCTTACGGAACTCCAGATTATTGTATTATTCTGGAGAAGATTAGTGAGGTAAGTTGCATTCGTTTTTATCTTGCCACTAAAGTCATATGTTTAAGTTCTTATCCGAAACTGCTAGCAATTGATAATTGTTCATTTTATATAATATGTATCTTTTATAAATAGATACTTTTTGGAACGCATTCAATAATAACTGTTTGATTACTTATCAGGCAGGAAAGCTCTTATGAAAGTGAGTTTCCACGGCGGAGGATAAAGAATGGAGGCTGTACTATTCACGGAAAGGGGGAGATGGTCACCCGATTTGGTTCACATTAACTGAAGCAGTGAGATAATACCCTGAAATGTTTACGGAACTCCAGCTCATTATACTATCCTGGAGAAGATTAGTGAGGTAAGTTGCATTCGTTTTTATCCTGCCACTAAAGTCATATGTTTAAGTTCTCTTCCGAATCTGCTAGCAATTGATAATTGTTCATTTCCTATAATATGTATCTTTTATAAATATATATTTTTTGGAAGGCATTCAATAATAACTGCTTGATTACTTATCAGGCGGGAAAGTTCTTATCAAAGTGAATTTCCACGGCGGAGGATAAAGAATGGAGGCTGTACTATTCACGGAAAGGGGGAGATGATCACCGGATGTCGTTCACATCAACTGAAGCAGTTAAATAACACTCTGAAATGCTTACGGAACTCCAGATTATTGTATTATTCTGGAGAAGATTAGTGAGGTAAGTTGCATTCGTTTTTATCTTGCCACTAAAGTCATATGTTTAAGTTCTTATCCGAAACTGCTAGCAATTGATAATTGTTCATTTTATATAATATGTATCTTTTATAAATAGATACTTTTTGGAACGCATTCAATAATAACTGTTTGATTACTTATCAGGCGGGAAAGTTCTTATCAAAGTGAATTTCCACGGCGGAGGATAAAGAATGGTGGCTGTACTATTCACGGAAAGGGGGAGATGATCACCGGATTTCGTTCACATCAACTGAAGCAGTTAAATAACACTCTGAAATGCTTACGGAACTCCAGATTATTGTATTATTCTGGAGAAGATTAGTGAGGTAAGTTGCATTCGTTTTTATCTTGCCACTAAAGTCATATGTTTAAGTTCTTATCCGAAACTGCTAGCAATTGATAATTGTTCATTTTATATAATATGTATCTTTTATAAATAGATACTTTTTGGAACGCATTCAATAATAACTGTTTGATTACTTATCAGGCGGGAAAGTTCTTATCAAAGTGAATTTCCACGGCGGAGGATAAAGAATGGAGGCTGTACTATTCACGGAAAGGGGGAGATGATCACCGGATTTCGTTCACATCAACTGAAGCAGTTAAATAACACTCTGAAATGTTTACGGAACTCCAGCTCATTATACTATCCTGGAAAAGATTAGTGAGGTAAGTTACATTCGTTTTTATCTTGCCACTAAAGTCATATGTTTAAGTTCTTATCCGAAACTGCTAGCAATTGATAATTGTTCATTTTATATAATATGTATCTTTTATAAATAGATACTTTTTGGAACGCATTCAATAATAACTGTTTGATTACTTATCAGGCGGGAAAGTTCTTATCAAAGTGAATTTCCACGGCGGAGGATAAAGAATGGAGGCTGTACTATTCACGGAAAGGGGGAGATGATCACCGGATTTCGTTCACATCAACTGAAGCAGTTAAATAACACTCTGAAATGCTTACGGAACTCCAGATTATTGTATTATTCTGGAGAAGATTAGTGAGGTAATTTGCATTCGTTTTTATCTTGCCACTAAAGTCATATGTTTAAGTTCTTATCCGAAACTGCTAGCAATTGATAATTGTTCATTTTATATAATATGTATCTTTTATAAATAGATACTTTTTGGAACGCATTCAATAATAACTGTTTGATTACTTATCAGGCAGGAAAGCTCTTATGAAAGTGAGTTTCCACGGCGGAGGATAAAGAATGGAGGCTGTACTATTCACGGAAAGGGGGAGATGGTCACCCGATTTGGTTCACATTAACTGAAGCAGTGAGATAATACCCTGAAATGTTTACGGAACTCCAGCTCATTATACTATCCTGGAGAAGATTAGTGAGGTAAGTTGCATTCGTTTTTATCCTGCCACTAAAGTCATATGTTTAAGTTCTCTTCCGAATCTGCTAGCAATTGATAATTGTTCATTTCCCATATTATGTATCATTTATATAGATCTCTTTTTTAGAAGTCATTAATAATAACTGCTTGATTTCCTTTCAGGCAGGAAAGCTTCTATGAAAGTGAGTTTCCACGGCGGAGGATAAAGAATGGAGGCTGTACTATTCACGGAAAGGCGGAGATGGTCACCCGATTTGGTTCACATTAACTGAAGCAGTGAGATAATACCCTGAAATGTTTACGGAACTCCAGCTCATTATACTACCCTGGAGAAGATTAGTGAGGTAAGTTGCATTCGTTTTTATCTTGCCACTAAAGTCATATGTTTAAGATCTCTTCCGAATCTGCTAGCAATTGATAATTGTTAATTTCCTATAATATGTATCTTTTATAAATATATACTTTTTGGAAGGCATTCAATAATAACTGTTTGATTACTTATCAGGCGGGAAAGTTCTTATCAAAGTGAATTTCCACGGCGGAGGATATTAGGCAGGGAATTTCTTACAGAAATCTAGCAACATTTCCGATGTTTCTTTTCTCACTTGATTATGAAAGTATGATGTCTTGTTGTTATTTTAAGCGACTGTACTTTTTCTAAAAGTAGCTCATTGTCACGTGATCGATGACGTCACTATCCAGTATGAAAAAATATTTTTTACTCAATAGAAAGGTGATTTATAGCTCGTTCGATAGATCTCGCTCTACTGAGTACTTTAGGTATAGCATTTGCACCTCTGTCACGTGCGTGATCCGAGTTACAGCACATTTAAAGTTTTTAGCCAGGGGGTAACTCCATATAAAATTGACATATTTTCATGAAAATTCTGGGCAATCAAATTCTTTCCTGCACTGCATTTCTAAACAAAACAGTAACCCCCTTGTAAAGTCGAAGTCGTCGTTCTAACGACTTTTTTGTGGAATTTAAAACAAAACAAGCAATATACTAAGATTAAATTGTGTAAAAATGGTTAGAAAAGTCTCACTCTAAATCGGTCGGTAGCCACAAGCAGACTATGGTGCCCATTCATCAACTGAATCATTGGATGATAGAAAGTCTGAGACTTCCCATTCACTTTCGTTAGAATCGAGGCTGCAATCCTCAATTTCTGCTGCCATCTCGTCATCTCCAAAGTCTCGGTCATTTTCCAAAGGTATACCTTTATCCTGATCTGTATTGGAACTGCTGTTTGCCTTGGGGTTGTTTTTCCGCTTAATTCTTCTTGGCTTGTTTGTAACTGGGCTATCACTCAAGTCATCATCGTCTTCTTCTATTGCAGCTTGATCTGACTTGTATCCTTTCTGGCGATGTTTTTTCTTTTGCAGAGAAGGCGGTAACTGTGTTCCTGTGAACCAAACAGGGGTTATAGCCGATGTTTCCTCATTCCATTTCCACCCATAATCTTCCGGATCCAGCAGCTCCATCCGATACTCGCCACACTGAAGCCATATTTTAGTTTGCAACTGAGATCGTTTTAATGCTTGAAGGAGAGAATCAGGATCAGGGGGCAGTGCCATAGAGCTCTTTTCCTTTTGCTGTTGATAAAGACGCACTCTTGTATCGATGTAGCCCTCGTCTTTACTACCCTTGTATATAACTGCACAGACAAACTCTTTTAATTTCTGAATGTCGTTCTCAAGCAGCGGCTCGTCGTTCTGCAATGCATCTAGCATAGTAGAGGGTGATTGATCTTTTAAAAGCTTTTTGAAAATTCTAACTTTTCCCGTTTTGAACATGTATGAGGTTGTGTCGCAACCAGAAATTGAATGAAAAGCTGGCAATGATAAGCAGAGCTGTCTTCCAATAAAGCGGCATATTTTTCCAACATCTGCAAAGCTATCTCGCTCGTACTTCATGAACCATTGGTGAGTTACAGCACACTTTTCATATGCCCATACAAGAAGGACCAGCACATCTGTATCTTTGGCGACAACAACTACATCTTGATTTGCTAAAATCGCATGTAAGATTAACCTGCTATCTGCTTCTTTATGATTGCAATGGAAGAGCACCTCACTTGACCTATTTGTGATTTGGTATGTTAGCTCTTTTGATGTTATGACAACTGGGCATCTTAGCTTGGATCTGCCCTCCTTTGATTGCACGTAATCTGCGATGGCTGGAATAAGGTTTTCCTTGTTCTCTCCTTTGTGAAAAAAAGCTTTCCCATCGCGCACCTTGTAGCATGCGTTGGTTGACATTGCTGATATGAACCCGGGGGCCTTTTTCTCCTCTGTCTCTTCTTGTGCCTTCTTTGATGCTTTTTTCTATGTATGTATCAGTGATTATTCCGACACTGTTTGGTTCACGTTCTCTGCTAAGGGGTAACAAACTGAAGGTTCAAGTTCTCTGCTAGGGGTAATACGAGAGGTTATCAAATCCGTAGAGCACGTTGGCTGCATCAACTCTCTCCATGTCGAGCAGCAGGTCATACAGAAAACCAATAGTGGCTTTGGTCTCCCGCGTGCTATATAACAACAGCACGTTCTCGGTGAAGTCCATTCTGTGGTTACTTTTGAAATTCTCCACTTCCATGGCGCATGGTTGCAAAAAAGATTGGTTGCGATTCGGGCACGTGCAGAACACGTGTGCCGAGTTAAGTGAGTATATCGGGAACATCAACACATCATCAACATCAACATTGTCATGATGATAACATTCAAAGCAGTTGCTGGAGATATGTAACCGAACACTAAGAAAGGCAACAAAAAAAACAGCCATACAAACGCATAGCCAGGTCGTTTGGAAGGAAGAAAGGACAGAAATGTACCTTCAAAACTCCCTGAGAAAAAATTCACGCATTGTGTCAACATACAGACATACATACATACATACATACATCTGCTATTTGTTAAAGCAGGTTACCTAAAAACGCAACTATTAAGCTGATGTGGACCTGCCGTCTACTAAATTAAAGATAACGTTTTATACAATTTCCTAATAGTTTTAAAGAGCGTTTCAAATCATTGAATTAAACTACTTTTGCTAAAATACGAGCAGTAAAAACCTAATAATAAATAAAATCCCTCTGTCTGTTCTGTATCAAACAGGCTTCTTTGTTGAATGACACTGAATTTAGAAGCTCCTTCACACTTTTCAACTTGTTCTTAAAAGAGTCTATTCCTTTGATACTTTTTAAGTTGATTGGTAATGTGTTCCATAACAACGGACCTCTCCATCTGACTGACGTTCTTCCGAGTTCTCTGGAGCACCTTGGAAACTCGAATGACAAGCTGTCCCTTGAGCGAGTTAAGTTTCTATTGAAATGGCTTGCAAGCGCCTCTGGGGCTTTTTGCTGGAAGACTTTGTACATGATACTCAATACCTTTCTTTTATATACATAATCTAGTCTGTCCCACTTGGCTAATCATAGAATCTCGTCATCCGAAATGTCTCTGGGTAACCTATGAATGACTCTATCTGCTCGTACATGTATTTTCTCTATATCTTCAGTATGAGCAGGTGAGCCTGTCCACCAAACAGTCATACCAGATGATACAGCCGCGATGATTGTTTTAAAATAGATTTCTTCTTGGACATGTATTGGCAAATTTTTTTTGTATAACTTTATTCTTTTTTTTTTATCTGGAATCCATCTGACAAACTGCATGTTTGTCATGCAGTTTGTCATGGATTCCAGTTAAAAAAAAGCATGCAATCGTACGTCAAGGAGAATCTATAAAATGTTCCTCAGAAATGCCGAGGTTTTTAAAACAAACCGATTCAACAACGAGATTGTGTGTTTCATATAAAGGCAGGTTTTAGTCAAAATTCACCGGTGGTGATTAAGTCATGATTGCGTGCGCACGCGTGCCCAGGAGTAGTTTATGGTGTTAAGAAAGGCAAAAAAACGAGGTTTGCAGGATCACATTTGAATCCAGATGCGAGTCCACATAGATTCATCATTATTCTAATAATAACGGATTCATTATTCTCAAAACTTATGTGATGGAAAATGGCTTGACATATTATGCAGCGTGCCGAGGATGAAAATTTTTCCTTTGAGAAAGAGTACAATGATAATGAAGAACTGGAGACATTACCAAATACATGTTCAAACATCTAACTGTAATGGAATTGTTTTCTCGCTTCGTTGTTTTATTGACACACGAGGATGGACGGGCGTCGAGAGTAGTAGTTTCAAGGGAAGGCAGTCGAGAGAAGTAGTAGTAGTAGTAGTAGTAGTAGTAGTAGTAGTAGTAGTAGTAATAGTAGTAGTAGTAGTAGTAGTAGTAGTAGTGAGGAGTTAAGCCTGTAATCAGAAGTTTTACAGGTTTAATAATGAATATTTCGAGCAAGGAATTGTTGGCGAGCAATAGTACACACATGAATAGAAAAATATTTTTGTAGTTACATGTTCTTCTTTACGGTTTCACTGAAGGCATTATTGGTGGTCCTGCTTAAAATATTTAAGCTGCCCTTCCATTTTAGACTAAATAAAGCATACGCATGTGCAGGAAAGAATTTATTTGCCCAAAATTTTCATGAAAATATGTCAATTTTATATGGAGTTACCCCCTGGCTTAAAAATTTTAAATGTGCTATAACTTGGATCACGTACGTGATAGAGGTGCAAATGCTGTACCCAAAGTACTCAGTAGAGCGAGATCTATCGAATGAGCTATAAATCACCTTTCTATTGAGTAAAAAAATATTTTTTCATACTGGATAGTGACGTCACCGATCACGTGACAATGAGCTATATTTAGAAGAGGTACAGTCGCTTAAAATAACAACAAGACATCATACTTTCATAATTAAGTGAGAAAAGAAACATCGGAAAAGTTGCTAGATTTCTGTAAGAAATTCCCTGCCTAATAAAGAATGGAGGCTGTACTATTCACGGAAAGGGGGAGATGATCACCGAATTTCGATCACATCAACTGAAGCAGTTAAATAACACTCTGAAATGCTTACGGAACTCCAGATTATTGTATTATTCTGGAGAAGATTAGTGAGGTAAGTTGCATTCGTTTTTATCTTGCCACTAAAGTCATATGTTTAAGTTCTTATCCGAAACTGCTAGCAATTGATAATTGTTCATTTTATATAATATGTATCTTTTATAAATAGATACTTTTTGGAACGCATTCAATAATAACTGTTTGATTACTTATCAGGCGGGAAAGTTCTTATCAAAGTGAATTTCCACGGCGGAGGATAAAGAATGGAGGCTGTACTATTCACGGAAAGGGGGAGATGATCACCGGATTTCGTTCACATCAACTGAAGCAGTTAAATAACACTCTGAAATGCTTACGGAACTCCAGATTATTGTATTATTCTGGAGAAGATTAGTGAGGTAATTTGCATTCGTTTTTATCTTGCCACTAAAGTCATATGTTTAAGTTCTTATCCGAAACTGCTAGCAATTGATAATTGTTCATTTTATATAATATGTATCTTTTATAAATAGATACTTTTTGGAACGCATTCAATAATAACTGTTTGATTACTTATCAGGCAGGAAAGCTCTTATGAAAGTGAGTTTCCACGGCGGAGGATAAAGAATGGAGGCTGTACTATTCACGGAAAGGGGGAGATGGTCACCCGATTTGGTTCACATTAACTGAAGCAGTGAGATAATACCCTGAAATGTTTACGGAACTCCAGCTCATATACTATCCTGGAGAAGATTAGTGAGGTAAGTTGCATTCGTTTTTATCCTGCCACTAAAGTCATATGTTTAAGTTCTCTTCCGAATCTGCTAGCAATTGATAATTGTTCATTTCCTATAATATGTATCTTTTATAAATATATACTTTTTGGAAGGCATTCAATAATAACTGCTTGATTACTTATCAGGCGGGAAAGTTCTTATCAAAGTGAATTTCCACGGCGGAGGATAAAGAATGGAGGCTGTACTATTCACGGAAAGGGGGAGATGATCACCGGATTTCGTTCACATCAACTGAAGCAGTTAAATAACACTCTGAAATGCTTACGGAACTCCAGATTATTGTATTATTCTGGAGAAGATTAGTGAGGTAAGTTGCATTCGTTTTTATCTTGCCACTAAAGTCATATGTTTAAGTTCTTATCCGAAACTGCTAGCAATTGATAATTGTTCATTTTATATAATATGTATCTTTTATAAATAGATACTTTTTGGAACGCATTCAATAATAACTGTTTGATTACTTATCAGGCAGGAAAGCTCTTATGAAAGTGAGTTTCCACGGCGGAGGATAAAGAATGGAGGCTGTACTATTCACGGAAAGGGGGAGATGGTCACCCGATTTGGTTCACATTAACTGAAGCAGTGAGATAATACCCTGAAATGTTTACGGAACTCCAGCTCATTATACTATCCTGGAGAAGATTAGTGAGGTAAGTTGCATTCGTTTTTATCCTGCCACTAAAGTCATATGTTTAAGTTCTCTTCCGAATCTGCTAGCAATTGATAATTGTTCATTTCCTATAATATGTATCTTTTATAAATATATACTTTTTGGAAGGCATTCAATAATAACTGCTTGATTACTTATCAGGCGGGAAAGTTCTTATCAAAGTGAATTTCCACGGCGGAGGATAAAGAATGGAGGCTGTACTATTCACGGAAAGGGGGAGATGATCACCGGATTTCGTTCACATCAACTGAAGCAGTTAAATAACACTCTGAAATGCTTACGGAACTCCAGATTATTGTATTATTCTGGAGAAGATTAGTGAGGTAAGTTGCATTCGTTTTTATCTTGCCACTAAAGTCATATGTTTAAGTTCTTATCCGAAACTGCTAGCAATTGATAATTGTTCATTTTATATAATATGTATCTTTTATAAATAGATACTTTTTGGAACGCATTCAATAATAACTGTTTGATTACTTATCAGGCAGGAAAGCTCTTATAAAGTGATTTCCACGGCGGAGGATAAAGAATGGAGGCTGTACTATTCACGGAAAGGGGGAGATGATCACCGATTTGGTTCACATCAACTGAAGCAGTTAATAACACTCTGAAATGTTACGGAACTCCAGCTCATTGTATTATTCTGGAGAAGATTAGTGAGGTAAGTTGCATTCGTTTTTATCTGCCACTAAAGTCATATGTTTAAGTTCTTTCCGAACTGCTAGCAATTGATAATTGTTCATTTTATAATATGTATCTTTTATAAATAATACTTTTTGGAAGCATTCAATAATAACTGTTTGATTACTTATCAGGCGGGAAAGTTCTTATCAAAGTGAATTTCCACGGCGGAGGATAAAGAATGGAGGCTGTACTATTCACGGAAAGGGGGAGATGATCACCGGATTTCGTTCACATCAACTGAAGCAGTTAAATAACACTCTGAAATGCTTACGGAACTCCAGATTATTGTATTATTCTGGAGAAGATTAGTGAGGTAAGTTGCATTCGTTTTTATCTTGCCACTAAAGTCATATGTTTAAGTTCTTATCCGAAACTGCTAGCAATTGATAATTGTTCATTTTATATAATATGTATCTTTTATAAATAGATACTTTTTGGAACGCATTCAATAATAACTGTTTGATTACTTATCAGGCAGGAAAGCTCTTATGAAAGTGAGTTTCCACGGCGGAGGATAAAGAATGGAGGCTGTACTATTCACGGAAAGGGGGAGATGTCACCGATTTGGTTCACATTAACTGAAGCAGTGAATAATACCCTGAAATGTTTACGGAACTCCAGTATTATACTATCTGGAGAAGATTAGTGAGGTAAGTTGCATTCGTTTTTATCTTGCCACTAAAGTCATATGTTTAAGTTCTTATCCGAAACTGCTAGCAATTGATAATTGTTCATTTTATATAATATGTATCTTTTATAAATAGATACTTTTTGGAACGCATTCAATAATAACTGTTTGATTACTTATCAGGCAGGAAAGCTCTTATGAAAGTGAGTTTCCACGGCGGAGGATAAAGAATGGAGGCTGTACTATTCACGGAAAGGGGGAGATGGTCACCCGATTTGGTTCACATTAACTGAAGCAGTGAGATAATACCCTGAAATGTTTACGGAACTCCAGCTCATTATACTATCCTGGAGAAGATTAGTGAGGTAAGTTGCATTCGTTTTTATCCTGCCACTAAAGTCATATGTTTAAGTTCTCTTCCGAATCTGCTAGCAATTGATAATTGTTCATTTCCTATAATATGTATCTTTTATAAATATATACTTTTTGGAAGGCATTCAATAATAACTGCTTGATTACTTATCAGGCGGGAAAGTTCTTATCAAAGTGAATTTCCACGGCGGAGGATAAAGAATGGAGGCTGTACTATTCACGGAAAGGGGGAGATGATCACCGGATTTCGTTCACATCAACTGAAGCAGTTAAATAACACTCTGAAATGCTTACGGAACTCCAGATTATTGTATTATTCTGGAGAAGATTAGTGAGGTAAGTTGCATTCGTTTTTATCTTGCCACTAAAGTCATATGTTTAAGTTCTTATCCGAAACTGCTAGCAATTGATAATTGTTCATTTTATATAATATGTATCTTTTATAAATAGATACTTTTTGGAACGCATTCAATAATAACTGTTTGATTACTTATCAGGCAGGAAAGCTCTTATGAAAGTGAGTTTCCACGGCGGAGGATAAAGAATGGAAGCTGTACTATTCACGGAAAGGGGGAGATGGTCACCCGATTTGGTTCACATTAACTGAAGCAGTGAGATAATACCCTGAAATGTTTACGGAACTCCAGCTCATTATACTATCCTGGAGAAGATTAGTGAGGTAAGTTGCATTCGTTTTTATCCTGCCACTAAAGTCATATGTTTAAGTTCTCTTCCGAATCTGCTAGCAATTGATAATTGTTCATTTCCTATAATATGTATCTTTTATAAATATATACTTTTTGGAAGGCATTCAATAATAACTGCTTGATTACTTATCAGGCGGGAAAGTTCTTATCAAAGTGAATTTCCACGGCGGAGGATAAAGAATGGAGGCTGTACTATTCACGGAAAGGGGGAGATGATCACCGGATTTCGTTCACATCAACTGAAGCAGTTAAATAACACTCTGAAATGCTTACGGAACTCCAGATTATTGTATTATTCTGGAGAAGATTAGTGAGGTAAGTTGCATTCGTTTTTATCTTGCCACTAAAGTCATATGTTTAAGTTCTTATCCGAAACTGCTAGCAATTGATAATTGTTCATTTTATATAATATGTATCTTTTATAAATAGATACTTTTTGGAACGCATTCAATAATAACTGTTTGATTACTTATCAGGCGGGAAAGTTCTTATCAAAGTGAATTTCCACGGCGGAGGATAAAGAATGGAGGCTGTACTATTCACGGAAAGGGGGAGATGATCACCGGATTTCGTTCACATCAACTGAAGCAGTTAATAACACTCTGAAATGTTACGGAACTCCAGATTATTATATTCTGGAGAAGATTAGTGAGGTAAGTTGCATTCGTTTTTATCTTGCCACTAAAGTCATATGTTTAAGTTCTTATCCGAAACTGCTAGCAATTGATAATTGTTCATTTTATATAATATGTATCTTTTATAAATAGATACTTTTTGGAACGCATTCAATAATAACTGTTTGATTACTTATCAGGCGGAAAGTTCTTATCAAAGTGAATTTCCACGGCGGAGGATAAAGAATGGAGGCTGTACTATTCACGGAAAGGGGGAGATGATCACCGGATTTCGTTCACATCAACTGAAGCAGTTAAATAACACTCTGAAATGTTACGGAACTCCAGATTATTGTATTATTCTGGAGAAGATTAGTGAGGTAAGTTGCATTCGTTTTTATCTTGCCACTAAAGTCATATGTTTAAGTTCTTATCCGAAACTGCTAGCAATTGATAATTGTTCATTTTATATAATATGTATCTTTTATAAATAGATACTTTTTGGAACGCATTCAATAATAACTGTTTGATTACTTATCAGGCGGGAAAGTTCTTATCAAAGTGAATTTCCACGGCGGAGGATAAAGAATGGAGGCTGTACTATTCACGGAAAGGGGGAGATGATCACCGGATTTCGTTCACATCAACTGAAGCAGTTAAATAACACTCTGAAATGCTTACGGAACTCCAGATTATTGTATTATTCTGGAGAAGATTAGTGAGGTAAGTTGCATTCGTTTTTATCTTGCCACTAAAGTCATATGTTTAAGTTCTTATCCGAAACTGCTAGCAATTGATAATTGTTCATTTTATATAATATGTATCTTTTATAAATAGATACTTTTTGGAACGCATTCAATAATAACTGTTTGATTACTTATCAGGCAGGAAAGCTCTTATGAAAGTGAGTTTCCACGGCGGAGGATAAAGAATGGAGGCTGTACTATTCACGGAAAGGGGGAGATGGTCACCCGATTTGGTTCACATTAACTGAAGCAGTGAGATAATACCCTGAAATGTTTACGGAACTCCAGCTCATTATACTATCCTGGAGAAGATTAGTGAGGTAAGTTGCATTCGTTTTTATCCTGCCACTAAAGTCATATGTTTAAGTTCTCTTCCGAATCTGCTAGCAATTGATAATTGTTCATTTCCTATAATATGTATCTTTTATAAATATATACTTTTTGGAAGGCATTCAATAATAACTGCTTGATTACTTATCAGGCGGGAAAGTTCTTATCAAAGTGAATTTCCACGGCGGAGGATAAAGAATGGAGGCTGTACTATTCACGGAAAGGGGGAGATGATCACCGGATTTCGTTCACATCAACTGAAGCAGTTAAATAACACTCTGAAATGCTTACGGAACTCCAGATTATTGTATTATTCTGGAGAAGATTAGTGAGGTAAGTTGCATTCGTTTTTATCTTGCCACTAAAGTCATATGTTTAAGTTCTTATCCGAAACTGCTAGCAATTGATAATTGTTCATTTTATATAATATGTATCTTTTATAAATAGATACTTTTTGGAACGCATTCAATAATAACTGTTTGATTACTTATCAGGCAGGAAAGCTCTTATGAAAGTGAGTTTCCACGGCGGAGGATAAAGAATGGAGGCTGTACTATTCACGGAAAGGGGGAGATGGTCACCCGATTTGGTTCACATTAACTGAAGCAGTGAGATAATACCCTGAAATGTTTACGGAACTCCAGCTCATTATACTATCCTGGAGAAGATTAGTGAGGTAAGTTGCATTCGTTTTTATCCTGCCACTAAAGTCATATGTTTAAGTTCTCTTCCGAATCTGCTAGCAATTGATAATTGTTCATTTCCTATAATATGTATCTTTTATAAATATATACTTTTTGGAAGGCATTCAATAATAACTGCTTGATTACTTATCAGGCGGGAAAGTTCTTATCAAAGTGAATTTCCACGGCGGAGGATAAAGAATGGAGGCTGTACTATTCACGGAAAGGGGGAGATGATCACCGGATTTCGTTCACATCAACTGAAGCAGTTAAATAACACTCTGAAATGCTTACGGAACTCCAGATTATTGTATTATTCTGGAGAAGATTAGTGAGGTAAGTTGCATTCGTTTTTATCTTGCCACTAAAGTCATATGTTTAAGTTCTTATCCGAAACTGCTAGCAATTGATAATTGTTCATTTTATATAATATGTATCTTTTATAAATAGATACTTTTTGGAACGCATTCAATAATAACTGTTTGATTACTTATCAGGCAGGAAAGCTCTTATGAAAGTGAGTTTCCACGGCGGAGGATAAAGAATGGAGCTGTACTATTCACGGAAAGGGGGAGATGGTCACCCGATTTGGTTCACATTAACTGAAGCAGTGAGATAATACCCTGAAATGTTTACGGAACTCCAGCTCATTATACTATCCTGGAGAAGATTAGTGAGGTAAGTTGCATTCGTTTTTATCCTGCCACTAAAGTCATATGTTTAAGTTCTCTTCCGAATCTGCTAGCAATTGATAATTGTTCATTTCTATAATATGTATCTTTTATAAATATATACTTTTTGGAAGGCATTCAATAATAACTGCTTGATTACTTATCAGGCGGGAAAGTTCTTATCAAAGTGAATTTCCACGGCGGAGGATAAAGAATGGAGGCTGTACTATTCACGGAAAGGGGGAGATGATCACCGGATTTCGTTCACATCAACTGAAGCAGTTAAATAACACTCTGAAATGCTTACGGAACTCCAGATTATTGTATTATTCTGGAGAAGATTAGTGAGGTAAGTTGCATTCGTTTTTATCTTGCCACTAAAGTCATATGTTTAAGTTCTTATCCGAAACTGCTAGCAATTGATAATTGTTCATTTTATATAATATGTATCTTTTATAAATAGATACTTTTTGGAACGCATTCAATAATAACTGTTTGATTACTTATCAGGCGGGAAAGTTCTTATCAAAGTGAATTTCCACGGCGGAGGATAAAGAATGGAGGCTGTACTATTCACGGAAAGGGGGAGATGATCACCGATTTCGTTCACATCAACTGAAGCAGTTAAATAACACTCTGAAATGCTTACGGAACTCCAGATTATTGTATTATTCTGGAGAAGATTAGTGAGGTAAGTTGCATTCGTTTTTATCTTGCCACTAAAGTCATATGTTTAAGTTCTTATCCGAAACTGCTAGCAATTGATAATTGTTCATTTTATATAATATGTATCTTTTATAAATAGATACTTTTTGGAACGCATTCAATAATAACTGTTTGATTACTTATCAGGCAGGAAAGCTCTTATGAAAGTGAGTTTCCACGGCGGAGGATAAAGAATGGAGGCTGTACTATTCACGGAAAGGGGGAGATGGTCACCCGATTTGGTTCACATTAACTGAAGCAGTGAGATAATACCCTGAAATGTTTACGGAACTCCAGCTCATTATACTATCCTGGAGAAGATTAGTGAGGTAAGTTGCATTCGTTTTTATCCTGCCACTAAAGTCATATGTTTAAGTTCTCTTCCGAATCTGCTAGCAATTGATAATTGTTCATTTCCTATAATATGTATCTTTTATAAATATATACTTTTTGGAAGGCATTCAATAATAACTGCTTGATTACTTATCAGGCGGGAAAGTTCTTATCAAAGTGAATTTCCACGGCGGAGGATAAAGAATGGAGGCTGTACTATTCACGGAAAGGGGGAGATGATCACCGGATTTCGTTCACATCAACTGAAGCAGTTAAATAACACTCTGAAATGCTTACGGAACTCCAGATTATTGTATTATTCTGGAGAAGATTAGTGAGGTAAGTTGCATTCGTTTTTATCTTGCCACTAAAGTCATATGTTTAAGTTCTTATCCGAAACTGCTAGCAATTGATAATTGTTCATTTTATATAATATGTATCTTTTATAAATAGATACTTTTTGGAACGCATTCAATAATAACTGTTTGATTACTTATCAGGCGGAAAGTTCTTATCAAAGTGAATTTCCACGGCGGAGGATAAAGAATGGAGGCTGTACTATTCACGGAAAGGGGGAGATGATCACCGGATTTCGTTCACATCAACTGAAGCAGTTAAATAACACTCTGAAATGCTTACGGAACTCCAGATTATTGTATTATTCTGGAGAAGATTAGTGAGGTAAGTTGCATTCGTTTTTATCTTGCCACTAAAGTCATATGTTTAAGTTCTTTCCGAAACTGCTAGCAATTGATAATTGTTCATTTTATATATATGTATCTTTTATAAATAGATACTTTTTGGAAGCATTCAATAATAACTGTTTGATTACTTATCAGGCAGGAAAGCTCTTATGAAAGTGAATTTCCACGGCGGAGGATAAAGAATGGAGGCTGTACTATTCACGGAAAGGGGAGATGGTCACCCGATTTGGTTCACATTAACTGAAGCAGTGAATAATACCCTGAAATGTTACGGAACTCCAGCTCATTATACTATCCTGGAGAAGATTAGTGAGGTAAGTTGCATTCGTTTTTATCTTGCCACTAAAGTCATATGTTTAAGTTCTTTCCGAATCTGCTAGCAATTGATAATTGTTCATTTCCTATAATATGTATCTTTTATAAATATATACTTTTTGGAAGGCATTCAATAATAACTGTTTGATTACTTATCAGGCAGGAAAGCTCTTATGAAAGTGATTTCCACGGCGGAGGATAAAGAATGGAGGCTGTACTATTCACGGAAAGGGGGAGATGATCACCCGATTTGTTCACATAACTGAAGCAGTGAATAATACCCTGAAATGTTACGGAACTCCAGCTCATTATACTATCCTGGAGAAGATTAGTGAGGTAAGTTGCATTCGTTTTTATCTTGCCACTAAAGTCATATGTTTAAGTTCTCTTCCGAATCTGCTAGCAATTGATATTGTTCATTTCCTATAATATGTATCTTTTATAATATATACTTTTTGGAAGGCATTCAATAATAACTGTTGATTACTTATCAGGCGGAAAGTCTTATCAAAGTGAATTTCCACGGCGGAGGATAAAGAATGGAGCTGTACTATTCACGGAAAGGGGAGATGATCACCGATTTCGTTCACATCAACTGAAGCAGTTAATAATACCTGAAATGTTTACGGAACTCCAGCTCATTATACTATCCTGGAGAAGATTAGTGAGGTAAGTTGCATTCGTTTTTATCCTGCCACTAAAGTCATATGTTTAAGTTCTCTTCCGAATCTGCTAGCAATTGATAATTGTTCATTTCCCATATTATGTATCATTTATATAGATCTCTTTTTAGAAGTCATTAATAATAACTGCTTGATTCCTTTCAGGCAGGAAAGCTCTTATGAAAGTGAGTTTCCACGGCGGAGGATAAAGAATGGAGGCTGTACTATTCACGGAAAGGGAGATGGTCACCCGATTTGGTTCACATTAACTGAAGCAGTGAGATAATACCCTGAAATGTTTACGGAACTCCAGCTCATTATACTACCCTGGAGAAGATTAGTGAGGTAAGTTGCATTCGTTTTTATCTTGCCACTAAAGTCATATGTTTAAGATCTCTTCCGAATCTGCTAGCAATTGATAATTGTTAATTTCCTATAATATGTATCTTTTATAAATATATACTTTTTGGAAGGCATTCAATAATAACTGTTTGATTACTTATCAGGCGGGAAAGTTCTTATCAAAGTGAATTTCCACGGCGGAGGATATTAGGCAGGGAATTTCTTACAGAAATCTAGCAACATTTCCGATGTTTCTTTTCTCACTTGATTATGAAAGTATGATGTCTTGTTGTTATTTTAAGCGACTGTACTTTTTCTAAAAGTAGCTCATTGTCACGTGATCGCTGACGTCACTATCCAGTATGAAAAAATATTTTTTACTCAATAGAAAGGTGATTTATAGCTCGTTCGATAGATCTCGCTCTACTGAGTACTTTGGGTATAGCATTTGCACCTCTGTCACGTGCGTGATCCGAGTTACAGCACATTTAAAGTTTTTAGCCAGGGGGTAACTCCATATAAAATTGACATATTTTCATGAAAATTCTGGGCAATCAAATTCTTTCCTGCACTGCATTTCTAAACAAAACAGTAACCCCCTTGTAAAGTCGAAGTCGTCGTTCTAACGACTTTTTTGTGGAATTTAAAACAAAACAAGCAATATACTAAGATTAAATTGTGTAAAAATGGTTAGAAAAGTCTCACTGTAAATCGGTCGGTAGCCACAAGCAGACTATGGTGCCCATTCATCAACTGAATCATTGGATGATAGAAAGTCTGAGACTTCCCATTCACTTTCGTTAGAATCGAGGCTGCAATCCTCAATTTCTGCTGCCATCTCGTCATCTCCAAAGTCTCGGTCATTTTCCAAAGGTATACCTTTATCCTGATCTGTATTGGAACTGCTGTTTGCCTTGGGGTTGTTTTTCCGCTTAATTCTTCTTGGCTTGTTTGTAACTGGGCTATCACTCAAGTCATCATCGTCTTCTTCTATTGCAGCTTGATCTGACTTGTATCCTTTCTGGCGATGTTTTTTCTTTTGCAGAGAAGGCGGTAACTGTGTTCCTGTGAACCAAACAGGGGTTATAGCCGATGTTTCCTCATTCCATTTCCACCCATAATCTTCCGGATCCAGCAGCTCCATCCGATACTCGCCACACTGAAGCCATATTTTAGTTTGCAACTGAGATCGTTTTAATGCTTGAAGGAGAGAATCAGGATCAGGGGGCAGTGCCATAGAGCTCTTTTCCTTTTGCTGTTGATAAAGACGCACTCTTGTATCGATGTAGCCCTCGTCTTTACTACCCTTGTATATAACTGCACAGACAAACTCTTTTAATTTCTGAATGTCGTTCTCAAGCAGCGGCTCGTCGTTCTGCAATGCATCTAGCATAGTAGAGGGTGATTGATCTTTTAAAAGCTTTTTGAAAATTCTAACTTTTCTCGTTTTGAACATGTATGAGGTTGTGTCGCAACCAGAAATTGAATGAAAAGCTGGCAATGATAAGCAGAGCTGTCTTCCAATAAAGCGGCATATTTTTCCAACATCTGCAAAGCTATCTCGCTCGTACTTCATGAACCATTGGTGAGTTACAGCACACTTTTCATATGCCCATACAAGAAGGACCAGCACATCTGTATCTTTGGCGACAACAACTACATCTTGATTTGCTAAAATCGCATGTAAGATTAACCTGCTATCTGCTTCTTTATGATTGCAATGGAAGAGCACCTCACTTGACCTATTTGTGATTTGGTATGTTAGCTCTTTTGATGTTATGACAACTGGGCATCTTAGCTTGGATCTGCCCTCCTTTGATTGCACGTAATCTGCGATGGCTGGAATAAGGTTTTCCTTGTTCTCTCCTTTGTGAAAAAAAGCTTTCCCATCGCGCACCTTGTAGCATGCGTTGGTTGACATTGCTGATATGAACCCGGGGGCCTTTTTCTCCTCTGTCTCTTCTTGTGCCTTCTTTGATGCTTTTTTCTATGTATGTATCAGTGATTATTCCGACACTGTTTGGTTCACGTTCTCTGCTAAGGGGTAACAAACTGAAGGTTCAAGTTCTCTGCTAGGGGTAATACGAGAGGTTATCAAATCCGTAAAGGACATTGGCTGCATCAACTCTCTCCATGTCGAGCAGCAGGTCATACAGAAAACCAATAGTGGCTTTGGTCTCCCGCGTGCTATATAACAACAGCACGTTCTCGGTGAAGTCCATTCTGTGGTTACTTTTGAAATTCTCCACTTCCATGGCGCATGGTTGCAAAAAAGATTGGTTGCGATTCGGGCACGTGCAGAACACGTGTGCCGAGTTAAGTGAGTATATCGGGAACATCAACACATCATCAACATCAACATTGTCATGATGATAACATTCAAAGCAGTTGCTGGAGATATGTAACCGAACACTAAGAAAGGCAACAAAAAAAACAGCCATACAAACGCATAGCCAGGTCGTTTGGAAGGAAGAAAGGACAGAAATGTACCTTCAAAACTCCCTGAGAAAAAATTCACGCATTGTGTCAACATACAGACATACATACATACATACATACATCTGCTATTTGTTAAAGCAGGTTACCTAAAAACGCAACTATTAAGCTGATGTGGACCTGCCGTCTACTAAATTAAAGATAACGTTTTATACAATTTCCTAATAGTTTTAAAGAGCGTTTCAAATCATTGAATTAAACTACTTTTGCTAAAATACGAGCAGTAAAAACCTAATAATAAATAAAATCCCTCTGTTTGTTCTGTATCAAACAGGCTTCTTTGTTGAATGACACTGAATTTAGAAGCTCCTTCACATTTTCAACTTGTTCTTAAAAGAGTCTATTCCTTTGATACTTTTTAAGTTGATTGGTAATGTGTTCCATAACAACGGACCTCTCCATCTGACTGACGTTCTTCCGAGTTCTCTGGAGCACCTTGGAAACTCGAATGACAAGCTGTCCCTTGAGCGAGTTAAGTTTCTATTGAAATGGCTTGCAAGCGCCTCTGGGGCTTTTTGCTGGAAGACTTTGTACATGATACTCAATACCTTTCTTTTATATACATAATCTAGTCTGTCCCACTTGGCTAATCATAGAATCTCGTCATCCGAAATGTCTCTGGGTAACCTATGAATGACTCTATCTGCTCGTACATGTATTTTCTCTATATCTTCAGTATGAGCAGGTGAGCCTGTCCACCAAACAGTCATACCAGATGATACAGCCGCGATGATTGTTTTAAAATAGATTTCTTCTTGGACATGTATTGGCAAATTTTTTTTGTATAACTTTATTCTTTTTTTTTTACCTGGAATCCATCTGACAAACTGCATGTTTGTCATGCAGTTTGTCATGGATTCCAGTTAAAAAAAAGCATGCAATCGTACGTCAAGGAGAATCTGATCTTATGGTGTTAAGAAAGGCAAAAAAACGAGGTTTGCAGGATCACATTTGAATCCAGATGCGAGTCCACATAGATTCATCATTATTCTAATAATAACGGATTCATTATTCTCAAAACTTATGTGATGGAAAATGGCTTGACATATTATGCAGCGTGCCGAGGATGAAAATTTTTCCTTTGAGAAAGAGTACAATGATAATGAAGAACTGGAGACATTACCAAATACATGTTCAAACATCTAACTGTAATGGAATTGTTTTCTCGCTTCGTTGTTTTATTGACACACGAGGATGGACGGGCGTCGAGAGTAGTAGTTTCAAGGGAAGGCAGTCGAGAGAAGTAGTAGTAGTAGTAGTAGTAGTAGTAGTAGTAGTAGTAATAGTAGTAGTAGTAGTAGTAATAGTAGTAGTAGTAGTAGTAGTAGTAGTAGTAGTGAGGAGTTAAGCCTGTAATCAGAAGTTTTACAGGTTTAATAATGAATATTTCGAGCAAGGAATTGTTGGCGAGCAATAGTACACACATGAATAGAAAAATATTTTTGTAGTTACATGTTCTTCTTTACGGTTTCACTGAAGGCATTATTGGTGGTCCTGCTTAAAATATTTAAGCTGCCCCTTCCATTTTAGACTAAATAAAGCATACGCATGTGCAGGAAAGAATTTATTTGCCCAAAATTTTCATGAAAATATGTCAATTTTATATGGAGTTACCCCCTGGCTTAAAAATTTTAAATGTGCTATAACTTGGATCACGTACGTGATAGAGGTGCAAATGCTGTACCCAAAGTACTCAGTAGAGCGAGATCTATCGAATGAGCTATAAATCACCTTTCTATTGAGTAAAAAAATATTTTTCATACTGGATAGTGACGTCACCGATCACGTGACAATGAGCTATATTTAGAAGAGGTACAGTCGCTTAAAATAACAACAAGACATCATACTTTCATAATTAAGTGAGAAAAGAAACATCGGAAAAGTTGCTAGATTTCTGTAAGAAATTCCCTGCCTAATAAAGAATGGAGGCTGTACTATTCACGGAAAGGGGGAGATGATCACCGAATTTCAATCACATCAACTGAAGCAGTTAAATAACACTCTGAAATGCTTACGGAACTCCAGATTATTGTATTATTCTGGAGAAGATTAGTGAGGTAATTTGCATTCGTTTTTATCTTGCCACTAAAGTCATATGTTTAAGTTCTTATCCGAAACTGCTAGCAATTGATAATTGTTCATTTTATATAATATGTATCTTTTATAAATAGATACTTTTTGGAACGCATTCTATAATAACTGTTTGATTACTTATCAGGCAGGAAAGCTCTTATGAAAGTGAGTTTCCACGGCGGAGGATAAAGAATGGAGGCTGTACTATTCACGGAAAGGGGGAGATGGTCACCCGATTTGGTTCACATTAACTGAAGCAGTGAGATAATACCCTGAAATGTTTACGGAACTCCAGCTCATTATACTATCCTGGAGAAGATTAGTGAGGTAAGTTGCATTCGTTTTTATCCTGCCACTAAAGTCATATGTTTAAGTTCTCTTCCGAATCTGGTAGCAATTGATAATTGTTCATTTCCTATAATATGTATCTTTTATAAATATATACTTTTTGGAAGGCATTCAATAAGAACTGCTTGATTACTTATCAGGCGGGAAAGTTCTTATCAAAGTGAATTTCCACGGCGGAGGATAAAGAATGGAGGCTGTACTATTCACGGAAAGGGGGAGATGATCACCGGATTTCGTTCACATCAACTGAAGCAGTTAAATAACACTCTGAAATGCTTACGGAACTCCAGATTATTGTATTATTCTGGAGAAGATTAGTGAGGTAAGTTGCATTCGTTTTTATCTTGCCACTAAAGTCATATGTTTAAGTTCTTATCCGAAACTGCTAGCAATTGATAATTGTTCATTTTATATAATATGTATCTTTTATAAATAGATACTTTTTGGAACGCATTCAATAATAACTGTTTGATTACTTATCAGGCAGGAAAGCTCTTATGAAAGTGAGTTTCCACGGCGGAGGATAAAGAATGGAGGCTGTACTATTCACGGAAAGGGGGAGATGGTCACCCGATTTGGTTCACATTAACTGAAGCAGTGAGATAATACCCTGAAATGTTTACGGAACTCCAGCTCATTATACTATCCTGGAGAAGATTAGTGAGGTAAGTTGCATTCGTTTTTATCCTGCCACTAAAGTCATATGTTTAAGTTCTCTTCCGAATCTGCTAGCAATTGATAATTGTTCATTTCCTATAATATGTATCTTTTATAAATATATACTTTTTGGAAGGCATTCAATAATAACTGCTTGATTACTTATCAGGCGGGAAAGTTCTTATCAAAGTGAATTTCCACGGCGGAGGATAAAGAATGGAGGCTGTACTATTCACGGAAAGGGGGAGATGATCACCGGATTTCGTTCACATCAACTGAAGCAGTTAAATAACACTCTGAAATGCTTACGGAACTCCAGATTATTGTATTATTCTGGAGAAGATTAGTGAGGTAAGTTGCATTCGTTTTTATCTTGCCACTAAAGTCATATGTTTAAGTTCTTATCCGAAACTGCTAGCAATTGATAATTGTTCATTTTATATAATATGTATCTTTTATAAATAGATACTTTTTGGAACGCATTCAATAATAACTGTTTGATTACTTATCAGGCAGGAAAGCTCTTATGAAAGTGAGTTTCCACGGCGGAGGATAAAGAATGGAAGCTGTACTATTCACGGAAAGGGGGAGATGGTCACCCGATTTGGTTCACATTAACTGAAGCAGTGAGATAATACCCTGAAATGTTTACGGAACTCCAGCTCATTATACTATCCTGGAGAAGATTAGTGAGGTAAGTTGCATTCGTTTTTATCCTGCCACTAAAGTCATATGTTTAAGTTCTCTTCCGAATCTGTAGCAATTGATAATTGTTCATTTCCTATAATATGTATCTTTTATAAATATATACTTTTTGGAAGGCATTCAATAATAACTGCTTGATTACTTATCAGGCGGGAAAGTTCTTATCAAAGTGAATTTCCACGGCGGAGGATAAAGAATGGAGGCTGTACTATTCACGGAAAGGGGGAGATGATCACCGGATTTCGTTCACATCAACTGAAGCAGTTAAATAACACTCTGAAATGCTTACGGAACTCCAGATTATTGTATTATTCTGGAGAAGATTAGTGAGGTAAGTTGCATTCGTTTTTATCTTGCCACTAAAGTCATATGTTTAAGTTCTTATCCGAAACTGCTAGCAATTGATAATTGTTCATTTTATATAATATGTATCTTTTATAAATAGATACTTTTTGGAACGCATTCAATAATAACTGTTTGATTACTTATCAGGCAGGAAAGCTCTTATGAAAGTGAGTTTCCACGGCGGAGGATAAAGAATGGAGGCTGTACTATTCACGGAAAGGGGGAGATGGTCACCCGATTTGGTTCACATTAACTGAAGCAGTGAGATAATACCCTGAAATGTTTACGGAACTCCAGCTCATTATACTATCCTGGAGAAGATTAGTGAGGTAAGTTGCATTCGTTTTTATCCTGCCACTAAAGTCATATGTTTAAGTTCTCTTCCGAATCTGCTAGCAATTGATAATTGTTCATTTCCTATAATATGTATCTTTTATAAATATATACTTTTTGGAAGGCATTCAATAATAACTGCTTGATTACTTATCAGGCAGGAAAGCTCTTATGAAAGTGAGTTTCCACGGCGGAGGATAAAGAATGGAGGCTGTACTATTCACGGAAAGGGGGAGATGGTCACCCGATTTGGTTCACATTAACTGAAGCAGTGAGATAATACCCTGAAATGTTTACGGAACTCCAGATTATTGTATTATTCTGGAGAAGATTAGTGAGGTAATTTGCATTCGTTTTTATCTTGCCACTAAAGTCATATGTTTAAGTTCTTATCCGAAACTGCTAGCAATTGATAATTGTTCATTTTATATAATATGTATCTTTTATAAATAGATACTTTTTGGAACGCATTCAATAATAACTGTTTGATTACTTATCAGGCGGAAAGCTCTTATAAAGTGATTTCCACGGCGGAGGATAAAGAATGGAGGCTGTACTATTCACGGAAAGGGGGAGATGGTCACCGATTTGGTTCACATTAACTGAAGCAGTGAATAATACCCTGAAATGTTACGGAACTCCAGATTATTGTATTATTCTGGAGAAGATTAGTGAGGTAAGTTGCATTCGTTTTTATCTTGCCACTAAAGTCATATGTTTAAGTTCTTATCCGAAACTGCTAGCAATTGATAATTGTTCATTTTTTATATAATATGTATCTTTTATAAATAGATACTTTTTGGAACGCATTCAATAATAACTGTTTGATTACTTATCAGGCAGGAAAGCTCTTATGAAAGTGAGTTTCCACGGCGGAGGATAAAGAATGGAGGCTGTACTATTCACGGAAAGGGGGAGATGGTCACCGATTTGGTTCACATTAACTGAAGCAGTGAGATAATACCCTGAAATGTTTACGGAACTCCAGCTCATTATACTATCCTGGAGAAGATTAGTGAGGTAAGTTGCATTCGTTTTTATCTTGCCACTAAAGTCATATGTTTAAGTTCTTATCCGAACTGCTAGCAATTGATAATTGTTCATTTTATATAATATGTATCTTTTATAAATAGATACTTTTTGGAACGCATTCAATAATAACTGTTTGATTACTTATCAGGCGGGAAAGTTCTTATCAAAGTGAATTTCCACGGCGGAGGATAAAGAATGGAGGCTGTACTATTCACGGAAAGGGGGAGATGATCACCGATTTCGTTCACATCAACTGAAGCAGTTAAATAACACTCTGAAATGCTTACGGAACTCCAGATTATTGTATATTCTGGAGAAGATTAGTGAGGTAAGTTGCATTCGTTTTTATCTTGCCACTAAAGTCATATGTTTAAGTTCTTATCCGAAACTGCTAGCAATTGATAATTGTTCATTTTATATAATATGTATCTTTTATAAATAGATACTTTTTGGAACGCATTCAATAATAACTGTTTGATTACTTATCAGGCGGGAAAGTTCTTATCAAAGTGAATTTCCACGGCGGAGGATAAAGAATGGAGGCTGTACTATTCACGGAAAGGGGGAGATGATCACCGGATTTCGTTCACATCAACTGAAGCAGTTAAATAACACTCTGAAATGCTTACGGAACTCCAGATTATTGTATTATTCTGGAGAAGATTAGTGAGGTAAGTTGCATTCGTTTTTATCTTGCCACTAAAGTCATATGTTTAAGTTCTTATCCGAAACTGCTAGCAATTGATAATTGTTCATTTTATATAATATGTATCTTTTATAAATAGATACTTTTTGGAACGCATTCAATAATAACTGTTTGATTACTTATCAGGCAGGAAAGCTCTTATGAAAGTGAGTTTCCACGGCGGAGGATAAAGAATGGAGGCTGTACTATTCACGGAAAGGGGGAGATGGTCACCCGATTTGGTTCACATTAACTGAAGCAGTGAGATAATACCCTGAAATGTTTACGGAACTCCAGCTCATTATACTATCCTGGAGAAGATTAGTGAGGTAAGTTGCATTCGTTTTTATCCTGCCACTAAAGTCATATGTTTAAGTTCTCTTCCGAATCTGCTAGCAATTGATAATTGTTCATTTCCTATAATATGTATCTTTTATAAATATATACTTTTTGGAAGGCATTCAATAATAACTGCTTGATTACTTATCAGGCGGGAAAGTTCTTATCAAAGTGAATTTCCACGGCGGAGGATAAAGAATGGAGGCTGTACTATTCACGGAAAGGGGGAGATGATCACCGGATTTCGTTCACATCAACTGAAGCAGTTAAATAACACTCTGAAATGCTTACGGAACTCCAGATTATTGTATTATTCTGGAGAAGATTAGTGAGGTAAGTTGCATTCGTTTTTATCTTGCCACTAAAGTCATATGTTTAAGTTCTTATCCGAAACTGCTAGCAATTGATAATTGTTCATTTTATATAATATGTATCTTTTATAAATAGATACTTTTTGGAACGCATTCAATAATAACTGTTTGATTACTTATCAGGCAGGAAAGCTCTTATGAAAGTGAGTTTCCACGGCGGAGGATAAAGAATGGAGGCTGTACTATTCACGGAAAGGGGGAGATGGTCACCCGATTTGGTTCACATTAACTGAAGCAGTGAGATAATACCCTGAAATGTTTACGGAACTCCAGCTCATTATACTATCCTGGAGAAGATTAGTGAGGTAAGTTGCATTCGTTTTTATCTGCCACTAAAGTCATATGTTTAAGTTCTCTTCCGAATCTGCTAGCAATTGATAATTGTTCATTTCCTATAATATGTATCTTTTATAAATATATACTTTTTGGAAGGCATTCAATAATAACTGCTTGATTACTTATCAGGCGGGAAAGTTCTTATCAAAGTGAATTTCCACGGCGGAGGATAAAGAATGGAGGCTGTACTATTCACGGAAAGGGGGAGATGATCACCGGATTTCGTTCACATCAACTGAAGCAGTTAAATAACACTCTGAAATGCTTACGGAACTCCAGATTATTGTATTATTCTGGAGAAGATTAGTGAGGTAAGTTGCATTCGTTTTTATCTTGCCACTAAAGTCATATGTTTAAGTTCTTATCCGAAACTGCTAGCAATTGATAATTGTTCATTTTATATAATATGTATCTTTTATAAATAGATACTTTTTGGAACGCATTCAATAATAACTGTTTGATTACTTATCAGGCGGGAAAGTCTTATGAAAGTGATTTCCACGGCGGAGGATAAAGAATGGAGGCTGTACTATTCACGGAAAGGGGGAGATGATCACCGATTTCGTTCACATAACTGAAGCAGTAATAATACCCTGAAATGTTTACGGAACTCCAGCTCATTATACTATCCTGGAGAAGATTAGTGAGGTAAGTTGCATTCGTTTTTATCTTGCCACTAAAGTCATATGTTTAAGTTCTTTCCGAATCTGCTAGCAATTGATAATTGTTCATTTCTATAATATGTATCTTTTATAAATATATACTTTTTGGAAGGCATTCAATAATAACTGTTGATTACTTATCAGGCGGGAAAGTTCTTATCAAAGTGAATTTCCACGGCGGAGGATAAAGAATGGAGGCTGTACTATTCACGGAAAGGGGGAGATGATCACCGGATTTCGTTCACATCAACTGAAGCAGTTAAATAACACTCTGAAATGCTTACGGAACTCCAGATTATTGTATTATTCTGGAGAAGATTAGTGAGGTAAGTTGCATTCGTTTTTATCTTGCCACTAAAGTCATATGTTTAAGTTCTTATCCGAAACTGCTAGCAATTGATAATTGTTCATTTTATATAATATGTATCTTTTATAAATAGATACTTTTTGGAACGCATTCAATAATAACTGTTTGATTACTTATCAGGCAGGAAAGCTCTTATGAAAGTGAGTTTCCACGGCGGAGGATAAAGAATGGAGGCTGTACTATTCACGGAAAGGGGGAGATGGTCACCCGATTTGGTTCACATTAACTGAAGCAGTGAGATAATACCCTGAAATGTTTACGGAACTCCAGCTCATTATACTATCCTGGAGAAGATTAGTGAGGTAAGTTGCATTCGTTTTTATCCTGCCACTAAAGTCATATGTTTAAGTTCTCTTCCGAATCTGCTAGCAATTGATAATTGTTCATTTCCTATAATATGTATCTTTTATAAATATATACTTTTTGGAAGGCATTCAATAATAACTGCTTGATTACTTATCAGGCGGGAAAGTTCTTATCAAAGTGAATTTCCACGGCGGAGGATAAAGAATGGAGGCTGTACTATTCACGGAAAGGGGGAGATGATCACCGGATTTCGTTCACATCAACTGAAGCAGTTAAATAACACTCTGAAATGCTTACGGAACTCCAGATTATTGTATTATTCTGGAGAAGATTAGTGAGGTAAGTTGCATTCGTTTTTATCTTGCCACTAAAGTCATATGTTTAAGTTCTTATCCGAAACTGCTAGCAATTGATAATTGTTCATTTTATATAATATGTATCTTTTATAAATAGATACTTTTTGGAACGCATTCAATAATAACTGTTTGATTACTTATCAGGCAGGAAAGCTCTTATGAAAGTGAGTTTCCACGGCGGAGGATAAAGAATGGAGGCTGTACTATTCACGGAAAGGGGGAGATGGTCACCCGATTTGGTTCACATTAACTGAAGCAGTGAGATAATACCCTGAAATGTTTACGGAACTCCAGCTCATTATACTATCCTGGAGAAGATTAGTGAGGTAAGTTGCATTCGTTTTTATCCTGCCACTAAAGTCATATGTTTAAGTTCTCTTCCGAATCTGCTAGCAATTGATAATTGTTCATTTCCTATAATATGTATCTTTTATAAATATATACTTTTTGGAAGGCATTCAATAATAACTGCTTGATTACTTATCAGGCGGGAAAGTTCTTATCAAAGTGAATTTCCACGGCGGAGGATAAAGAATGGAGGCTGTACTATTCACGGAAAGGGGGAGATGATCACCGGATTTCGTTCACATCAACTGAAGCAGTTAAATAACACTCTGAAATGCTTACGGAACTCCAGATTATTGTATTATTCTGGAGAAGATTAGTGAGGTAAGTTGCATTCGTTTTTATCTTGCCACTAAAGTCATATGTTTAAGTTCTTATCCGAAACTGCTAGCAATTGATAATTGTTCATTTTATATAATATGTATCTTTTATAAATAGATACTTTTTGGAACGCATTCAATAATAACTGTTTGATTACTTATCAGGCGGGAAAGTTCTTATCAAAGTGAATTTCCACGGCGGAGGATAAAGAATGGAGGCTGTACTATTCACGGAAAGGGGGAGATGATCACCGGATTTCGTTCACATCAACTGAAGCAGTTAATAACACTCTGAAATGCTTACGGAACTCCAGATTATTGTATTATTCTGGAGAAGATTAGTGAGGTAAGTTGCATTCGTTTTTATCTTGCCACTAAAGTCATATGTTTAAGTTCTTATCCGAAACTGCTAGCAATTGATAATTGTTCATTTTATATAATATGTATCTTTTATAAATAGATACTTTTTGGAACGCATTCAATAATAACTGTTTGATTACTTATCAGGCGGAAAGCTCTTATGAAAGTGAGTTTCCACGGCGGAGGATAAAGAATGGAGGCTGTACTATTCACGGAAAGGGGGAGATGGTCACCCGATTTGGTTCACATTAACTGAAGCAGTGAGATAATACCCTGAAATGTTTACGGAACTCCAGCTCATTATACTATCCTGGAGAAGATTAGTGAGGTAAGTTGCATTCGTTTTTATCCTGCCACTAAAGTCATATGTTTAAGTTCTCTTCCGAATCTGCTAGCAATTGATAATTGTTCATTTCTATAATATGTATCTTTTATAAATATATACTTTTTGGAAGGCATTCAATAATAACTGCTTGATTACTTATCAGGCGGGAAAGTTCTTATCAAAGTGAATTTCCACGGCGGAGGATAAAGAATGGAGGCTGTACTATTCACGGAAAGGGGGAGATGATCACCGGATTTCGTTCACATCAACTGAAGCAGTTAAATAACACTCTGAAATGCTTACGGAACTCCAGATTATTGTATTATTCTGGAGAAGATTAGTGAGGTAAGTTGCATTCGTTTTTATCTTGCCACTAAAGTCATATGTTTAAGTTCTTATCCGAAACTGCTAGCAATTGATAATTGTTCATTTTATATAATATGTATCTTTTATAAATAGATACTTTTTGGAACGCATTCAATAATAACTGTTTGATTACTTATCAGGCAGGAAAGCTCTTATGAAAGTGAGTTTCCACGGCGGAGGATAAAGAATGGAGCTGTACTATTCACGGAAAGGGGGAGATGGTCACCCGATTTGGTTCACATTAACTGAAGCAGTGAGATAATACCCTGAAATGTTTACGGAACTCCAGCTCATTATACTATCCTGGAGAAGATTAGTGAGGTAAGTTGCATTCGTTTTTATCCTGCCACTAAAGTCATATGTTTAAGTTCTCTTCCGAATCTGCTAGCAATTGATAATTGTTCATTTCCTATAATATGTATCTTTTATAAATATATACTTTTTGGAAGGCATTCAATAATAACTGCTTGATTACTTATCAGGCGGGAAAGTTCTTATCAAAGTGAATTTCCACGGCGGAGGATAAAGAATGGAGGCTGTACTATTCACGGAAAGGGGGAGATGATCACCGGATTTCGTTCACATCAACTGAAGCAGTTAAATAACACTCTGAAATGCTTACGGAACTCCAGATTATTGTATTATTCTGGAGAAGATTAGTGAGGTAAGTTGCATTCGTTTTTATCTTGCCACTAAAGTCATATGTTTAAGTTCTTATCCGAAACTGCTAGCAATTGATAATTGTTCATTTTATATAATATGTATCTTTTATAAATAGATACTTTTTGGAACGCATTCAATAATAACTGTTTGATTACTTATCAGGCGGAAAGCTCTTATGAAAGTGAGTTTCCACGGCGGAGGATAAAGAATGGAGGCTGTACTATTCACGGAAAGGGGGAGATGATCACCGGATTTCGTTCACATCAACTGAAGCAGTTAAATAACACTCTGAAATGTTACGGAACTCCAGATTATTGTATTATTCTGGAGAAGATTAGTGAGGTAAGTTGCATTCGTTTTTATCTTGCCACTAAAGTCATATGTTTAAGTTCTTATCCGAAACTGCTAGCAATTGATAATTGTTCATTTTATATAATATGTATCTTTTATAAATAGATACTTTTTGGAACGCATTCAATAATAACTGTTTGATTACTTATCAGGCGGGAAAGTTCTTATCAAAGTGAATTTCCACGGCGGAGGATAAAGAATGGAGGCTGTACTATTCACGGAAAGGGGGAGATGATCACCGATTTCGTTCACATCAACTGAAGCAGTTAAATAACACTCTGAAATGCTTACGGAACTCCAGATTATTTATTATTCTGGAGAAGATTAGTGAGGTAAGTTGCATTCGTTTTTATCTTGCCACTAAAGTCATATGTTTAAGTTCTTATCCGAAACTGCTAGCAATTGATAATTGTTCATTTTATATAATATGTATCTTTTATAAATAGATACTTTTTGGAACGCATTCAATAATAACTGTTTGATTACTTATCAGGCGGAAAGTTCTTATCAAAGTGAATTTCCACGGCGGAGGATAAAGAATGGAGGCTGTACTATTCACGGAAAGGGGGAGATGATCACCGGATTTCGTTCACATCAACTGAAGCAGTTAAATAACACTCTGAAATGTTTACGGAACTCCAGCTCATTATACTATCCTGGAGAAGATTAGTGAGGTAAGTTGCATTCGTTTTTATCTTGCCACTAAAGTCATATGTTTAAGTTCTTATCCGAAACTGCTAGCAATTGATAATTGTTCATTTTATATAATATGTATCTTTTATAAATAGATACTTTTTGGAACGCATTCAATAATAACTGTTTGATTACTTATCAGGCGGGAAAGTTCTTATCAAAGTGAATTTCCACGGCGGAGGATAAAGAATGGAGGCTGTACTATTCACGGAAAGGGGGAGATGATCACCGGATTTCGTTCACATCAACTGAAGCAGTTAAATAACACTCTGAAATGCTTACGGAACTCCAGATTATTGTATTATTCTGGAGAAGATTAGTGAGGTAAGTTGCATTCGTTTTTATCTTGCCACTAAAGTCATATGTTTAAGTTCTTATCCGAAACTGCTAGCAATTGATAATTGTTCATTTTATATAATATGTATCTTTTATAAATAGATACTTTTTGGAACGCATTCAATAATAACTGTTTGATTACTTATCAGGCGGAAAGCTCTTATGAAAGTGATTTCCACGGCGGAGGATAAAGAATGGAGGCTGTACTATTCACGGAAAGGGGGAGATGATCACCGATTTCGTTCACATCAACTGAAGCAGTTAAATAACCCTGAAATGTTTACGGAACTCCAGCTCATTATACTATCCTGGAGAAGATTAGTGAGGTAAGTTGCATTCGTTTTTATCTGCCACTAAAGTCATATGTTTAAGTTCTTTCCGAACTGCTAGCAATTGATAATTGTTCATTTATATAATATGTATCTTTTATAAATAGATACTTTTTGGAAGCATTCAATAATAACTGCTTGATTACTTATCAGGCGGGAAAGTTCTTATCAAAGTGAATTTCCACGGCGGAGGATAAAGAATGGAGGCTGTACTATTCACGGAAAGGGGGAGATGATCACCGGATTTCGTTCACATCAACTGAAGCAGTTAAATAACACTCTGAAATGCTTACGGAACTCCAGATTATTGTATTATTCTGGAGAAGATTAGTGAGGTAAGTTGCATTCGTTTTTATCTTGCCACTAAAGTCATATGTTTAAGTTCTTATCCGAAACTGCTAGCAATTGATAATTGTTCATTTTATATAATATGTATCTTTTATAAATAGATACTTTTTGGAACGCATTCAATAATAACTGTTTGATTACTTATCAGGCAGGAAAGCTCTTATGAAAGTGAGTTTCCACGGCGGAGGATAAAGAATGGAGGCTGTACTATTCACGGAAAGGGGGAGATGGTCACCCGATTTGGTTCACATTAACTGAAGCAGTGAGATAATACCCTGAAATGTTTACGGAACTCCAGCTCATTATACTATCCTGGAGAAGATTAGTGAGGTAAGTTGCATTCGTTTTTATCCTGCCACTAAAGTCATATGTTTAAGTTCTCTTCCGAATCTGCTAGCAATTGATAATTGTTCATTTCCTATAATATGTATCTTTTATAAATATATACTTTTTGGAAGGCATTCAATAATAACTGCTTGATTACTTATCAGGCGGGAAAGTTCTTATCAAAGTGAATTTCCACGGCGGAGGATAAAGAATGGAGGCTGTACTATTCACGGAAAGGGGGAGATGATCACCGGATTTCGTTCACATCAACTGAAGCAGTTAAATAACACTCTGAAATGCTTACGGAACTCCAGATTATTGTATTATTCTGGAGAAGATTAGTGAGGTAAGTTGCATTCGTTTTTATCTTGCCACTAAAGTCATATGTTTAAGTTCTTATCCGAAACTGCTAGCAATTGATAATTGTTCATTTTATATAATATGTATCTTTTATAAATAGATACTTTTTGGAACGCATTCAATAATAACTGTTTGATTACTTATCAGGCAGGAAAGCTCTTATGAAAGTGAGTTTCCACGGCGGAGGATAAAGAATGGAGGCTGTACTATTCACGGAAAGGGGGAGATGGTCACCCGATTTGGTTCACATTAACTGAAGCAGTGAGATAATACCCTGAAATGTTTACGGAACTCCAGCTCATTATACTATCCTGGAGAAGATTAGTGAGGTAAGTTGCATTCGTTTTTATCCTGCCACTAAAGTCATATGTTTAAGTTCTCTTCCGAATCTGCTAGCAATTGATAATTGTTCATTTCCTATAATATGTATCTTTTATAAATATATACTTTTTGGAAGGCATTCAATAATAACTGCTTGATTACTTATCAGGCGGGAAAGTTCTTATCAAAGTGAATTTCCACGGCGGAGGATAAAGAATGGAGGCTGTACTATTCACGGAAAGGGGGAGATGATCACCGGATTTCGTTCACATCAACTGAAGCAGTTAAATAACACTCTGAAATGCTTACGGAACTCCAGATTATTGTATTATTCTGGAGAAGATTAGTGAGGTAAGTTGCATTCGTTTTTATCTTGCCACTAAAGTCATATGTTTAAGTTCTTATCCGAAACTGCTAGCAATTGATAATTGTTCATTTTATATAATATGTATCTTTTATAAATAGATACTTTTTGGAACGCATTCAATAATAACTGTTTGATTACTTATCAGGCAGGAAAGCTCTTATGAAAGTGAGTTTCCACGGCGGAGGATAAAGAATGGAGCTGTACTATTCACGGAAAGGGGGAGATGGTCACCCGATTTGTTCACATTAACTGAAGCAGTGAGATAATACCCTGAAATGTTTACGGAACTCCAGCTCATTATACTATCCTGGAGAAGATTAGTGAGGTAAGTTGCATTCGTTTTTATCTGCCACTAAAGTCATATGTTTAAGTTCTCTTCCGAATCTGCTAGCAATTGATAATTGTTCATTTCTATAATATGTATCTTTTATAAATATATACTTTTTGGAAGGCATTCAATAATAACTGCTTGATTACTTATCAGGCGGGAAAGTTCTTATCAAAGTGAATTTCCACGGCGGAGGATAAAGAATGGAGGCTGTACTATTCACGGAAAGGGGGAGATGATCACCGGATTTCGTTCACATCAACTGAAGCAGTTAAATAACACTCTGAAATGCTTACGGAACTCCAGATTATTGTATTATTCTGGAGAAGATTAGTGAGGTAAGTTGCATTCGTTTTTATCTTGCCACTAAAGTCATATGTTTAAGTTCTTATCCGAAACTGCTAGCAATTGATAATTGTTCATTTTATATAATATGTATCTTTTATAAATAGATACTTTTTGGAACGCATTCAATAATAACTGTTTGATTACTTATCAGGCGGAAAGCTCTTATGAAAGTGAATTTCCACGGCGGAGGATAAAGAATGGAGGCTGTACTATTCACGGAAAGGGGAGATGATCACCCGATTTCGTTCACATCAACTGAAGCAGTAATAATACTCTGAAATGTTACGGAACTCCAGCTCATTATATTATCTGGAGAAGATTAGTGAGGTAAGTTGCATTCGTTTTTATCTTGCCACTAAAGTCATATGTTTAAGTTCTTATCCGAAACTGCTAGCAATTGATAATTGTTCATTTATATAATATGTATCTTTTATAAATAATACTTTTTGGAAGCATTCAATAATAACTGTTTGATTACTTATCAGGCGGAAAGTCTTATCAAAGTGAATTTCCACGGCGGAGGATAAAGAATGGAGGCTGTACTATTCACGGAAAGGGGAGATGATCACCCGATTTCGTTCACATCAACTGAAGCAGTTAAATAACACCTGAAATGTTTACGGAACTCCAGATTATTGTATATTCTGGAGAAGATTAGTGAGGTAAGTTGCATTCGTTTTTATCTTGCCACTAAAGTCATATGTTTAAGTTCTTATCCGAAACTGCTAGCAATTGATAATTGTTCATTTATATAATATGTATCTTTTATAAATAGATACTTTTTGGAACGCATTCAATAATAACTGTTTGATTACTTATCAGGCGGGAAAGTTCTTATCAAAGTGAATTTCCACGGCGGAGGATAAAGAATGGAGGCTGTACTATTCACGGAAAGGGGGAGATGATCACCGGATTTCGTTCACATCAACTGAAGCAGTTAAATAACACTCTGAAATGCTTACGGAACTCCAGATTATTTATTATTCTGGAGAAGATTAGTGAGGTAAGTTGCATTCGTTTTTATCTTGCCACTAAAGTCATATGTTTAAGTTCTTATCCGAAACTGCTAGCAATTGATAATTGTTCATTTTATATAATATGTATCTTTTATAAATAGATACTTTTTGGAACGCATTCAATAATAACTGTTTGATTACTTATCAGGCAGGAAAGCTCTTATGAAAGTGAGTTTCCACGGCGGAGGATAAAGAATGGAGCTGTACTATTCACGGAAAGGGGGAGATGGTCACCGATTTGTTCACATTAACTGAAGCAGTGAGATAATACCCTGAAATGTTTACGGAACTCCAGCTCATTATACTATCCTGGAGAAGATTAGTGAGGTAAGTTGCATTCGTTTTTATCTGCCACTAAAGTCATATGTTTAAGTTCTTTCCGAATCTGCTAGCAATTGATAATTGTTCATTTCTATAATATGTATCTTTTATAAATATATACTTTTGGAAGCATTCAATAATAACTGTTGATTACTTATCAGGCGGAAAGTTCTTATCAAAGTGAATTTCCACGGCGGAGGATAAAGAATGGAGGCTGTACTATTCACGGAAAGGGGGAGATGATCACCGGATTTCGTTCACATCAACTGAAGCAGTTAAATAACACTCTGAAATGCTTACGGAACTCCAGATTATTGTATTATTCTGGAGAAGATTAGTGAGGTAAGTTGCATTCGTTTTTATCTTGCCACTAAAGTCATATGTTTAAGTTCTTATCCGAAACTGCTAGCAATTGATAATTGTTCATTTTATATAATATGTATCTTTTATAAATAGATACTTTTTGGAACGCATTCAATAATAACTGTTTGATTACTTATCAGGCAGGAAAGCTCTTATGAAAGTGAGTTTCCACGGCGGAGGATAAAGAATGGAGGCTGTACTATTCACGGAAAGGGGGAGATGGTCACCCGATTTGGTTCACATTAACTGAAGCAGTGAGATAATACCCTGAAATGTTTACGGAACTCCAGCTCATTATACTATCCTGGAGAAGATTAGTGAGGTAAGTTGCATTCGTTTTTATCCTGCCACTAAAGTCATATGTTTAAGTTCTCTTCCGAATCTGCTAGCAATTGATAATGTTCATTTCCTATAATATGTATCTTTTATAAATATATACTTTTTGGAAGGCATTCAATAATAACTGCTTGATTACTTATCAGGCGGGAAAGTTCTTATCAAAGTGAATTTCCACGGCGGAGGATAAAGAATGGAGGCTGTACTATTCACGGAAAGGGGGAGATGATCACCGGATTTCGTTCACATCAACTGAAGCAGTTAAATAACACTCTGAAATGCTTACGGAACTCCAGATATTGTATTATTCTGGAGAAGATTAGTGAGGTAAGTTGCATTCGTTTTTATCTTGCCACTAAAGTCATATGTTTAAGTTCTTATCCGAAACTGCTAGCAATTGATAATTGTTCATTTTATATAATATGTATCTTTATAAATAGATACTTTTTGGAACGCATTCAATAATAACTGTTTGATTACTTATCAGGCGGAAAGTCTTATCAAAGTGAATTTCCACGGCGGAGGATAAAGAATGGAGGCTGTACTATTCACGGAAAGGGGAGATGATCACCCGATTTCGTTCACATCAACTGAAGCAGTAATAATACACTCTGAAATGTTACGGAACTCCAGATTATTACTATCTGGAGAAGATTAGTGAGGTAAGTTGCATTCGTTTTTATCTTGCCACTAAAGTCATATGTTTAAGTTCTTATCCGAAACTGCTAGCAATTGATAATTGTTCATTTATATAATATGTATCTTTTATAAATATATACTTTTGGAACGCATTCAATAATAACTGTTGATTACTTATCAGGCGGGAAAGTTCTTATCAAAGTGAATTTCCACGGCGGAGGATAAAGAATGGAGGCTGTACTATTCACGGAAAGGGGGAGATGATCACCGGATTTCGTTCACATCAACTGAAGCAGTTAAATAACACTCTGAAATGTTACGGAACTCCAGCTCATTATACTATCCTGGAGAAGATTAGTGAGGTAAGTTGCATTCGTTTTTATCTGCCACTAAAGTCATATGTTTAAGTTCTTATCCGAATCTGCTAGCAATTGATAATTGTTCATTTCCTATAATATGTATCTTTATAAATAAATACTTTTTGGAAGGCATTCAATAATAACTGCTTGATTACTTATCAGGCGGGAAAGTTCTTATCAAAGTGAATTTCCACGGCGGAGGATAAAGAATGGAGGCTGTACTATTCACGGAAAGGGGAGATGATCACCGATTTCGTTCACATCAACTGAAGCAGTTAAATAACACTGAAATGCTTACGGAACTCCAGATTATTGTATTATTCTGGAGAAGATTAGTGAGGTAAGTTGCATTCGTTTTTATCTTGCACTAAAGTCATATGTTTAAGTTCTTATCCGAAACTGCTAGCAATTGATAATTGTTCATTTTATAATATGTATCTTTTATAAATATACTTTTTGGAAGCATTCAATAATAACTGTTATTACTTATCAGGGCGGAAAGCTTCTTATGAAAGTGAGTTTCCACGGCGGAGGATAAAGAATGGAGGCTGTACTATTCACGGAAAGGGGGAGATGATCACCCGATTTGGTTCACATCAACTGAAGCAGTTAATAAACCCTGAAATGTTTACGGAACTCCAGATTATTGTACTATCTGGAGAAGATTAGTGAGGTAAGTTGCATTCGTTTTTATCTTGCCACTAAAGTCATATGTTTAAGTTCTTCCGAATCTGCTAGCAATTGATAATTGTTCATTTTATATAATATGTATCTTTTATAAATATACTTTTTGGAAGCATTCAATAATAACTGCTTGATTACTTATCAGGCGGGAAAGTCTTATGAAAGTGAAATTTCCACGGCGGAGGATAAAGAATGGAGGCTGTACTATTCACGGAAAGGGGGAGATGATCACCGGATTTCGTTCACATCAACTGAAGCAGTTAAATAACACTCCTGAAATGCTTTACGGAACTCCAGATTATATTATTCTGGAGAAGATTAGTGAGGTAAGTTGCATTCGTTTTTATCTTGCACTAAAGTCATATGTTTAAGTTCTTATCCGAAACTGCTAGCAATTGATAATTGTTCATTTTA
>RQOL01000321.1:0-49325 GCA_013076295.1 Sanderia malayensis
CTTTAATTACGTGAATTCATGTGCCATTAGTGTGAATGAATGTTAATATCATTGAAAACTAATAAATGCATGGCTATTTTAATCAGTTGCAGCTGTAATAACGTGCCTTCATGTGGAATTAGTGTGAAGAATGTTAATATCCCTAAAACAAGCAAATGCATGTGTATTTTACTTAGTTTCAGCTTTAATTACGTGAATTCATGTGCAATTGGTGTCAATGAATGTTAATACCACTGAAACAAGCAAATGCATGTGTATTTTACTTAGTTTCAGCTGTAATAACGTGGATTCATTTGCAATTGGTGTGAATGAATGTTAATATCATTGAAAACTAATAAATGCATGGCTATTTTAATCAGTTGCAGCTGTAATAACGTGCCTTCATGTGGAATTAGTGTGAAAGAATGTTAATATCCCTAAAAACAAGCAAATGCATGTGTATTTTACTTAGTTTCATCTTTAATTACGTGAATTCATGTGCAATTGGTGTCAATGAATGTTAATATCACTGAAAACAAGCAAATGCATGTGTATTTTACTTAGTTTCAGCTGTAATAACGTGGATTCATTTGCAATTGGTGTGAATGAATGTTAATATCATTGAAACAAACAAATGCATGTGTATGTTACTTAGTGGCAGCTGTAATAACGTGAATTCCTGTGCAATTAGTGTGAATGATTGCTAATATCACTGAAAACAAGCAAATGAATGTGTATTTTACTTTGTTGCAGCTGTAATAATGTGCCTTCGCGTGCAATTAATGTGAAAGAATGTTAATATCACTGAAAACAAGCAAAGGCATGTGTATTTTACTTAATTGCAGCTGAAATAACGTGAATTCATGTGCCATTAGTGTGAATGAATGTTAATATCATTGAAAACTAGCAAATGCATGGCTATTTTAATCAGTTGCAGCTGTAATAACGTGCCTTCATGTGGAATTAGTGTGAAAGAATGTTAATATCCCTAAAAACAAGCAAATGCATGTGTATTTTACTTAGTTGCAGCTGTAATAACGTGAATTCATGTGCCATTGGTGTGAGTGAATGTTAATATCATTGAAAACAAGCAAATGCATGTGTATTTTAATTAGTTGCAGCTGTAATAACGTGAATTCATGTGCAATTAGTGTGAATGAATGTTAAAATAACTCAAAACAAGCAAATGCATGTGTATTTTACTTATTTGCAGCTGCAATAACGTGAATTCATGTGCAATTAGTGTGAATGAATGTTAACATCACTGAAAAAAAGCAAATTCACGTGTATTTTCCTTATTTGCAGCTCTAATAAGGTGTATTCCAGTGCAATTAGTGTGAATGAATGTTAAAATGACTGAAAACAAGCAAATGCATGTGTATTTTACTTAGTTCCAGCTTTAATCACGTGAATTCATGTGCAATTGGTGTCAATGAATGTTAATATCACTGAAAACAAGCAAATGCATGTGTATTTTACTTAGTTTCAGCTGTAATAACGTGGATTCATTTGCAATTGGTGTGAATGAATGTTAATATCATTGAAAACAAACAGATGCATGTGTATGTTACTTATTGGCAGCTTTAATAACGTGAATTCATGTGCAATTAGTGTGAATGATTGCTAATATCATTGAAAACAAGCAAATGAATGTGTATTTTACTTTGTTGCAGCTGTAATAATGTGCCTTCACGTGCAATTAGTGTGAAAGAATGTTAATATCACTGAAAACAAGCAAAGGCATGTGTATTTTACTTAGTTGCAGCTGAAATAACGTGAATTCATGTGCCATTAGTGTGAATGGATCTTAATATCATTGAAAACTAGCAAATGCATGGCTATTTTAATCAGTTGCAGCTGTAATAACGTGCCTTCATGTGCAATTAGTGTGAAAGAATGTTAATATCCCAAAAAACAACAAATGCATGTGTAATTTACTTAGTTGCAGCTGTAATAACGTGAATTCATGTGCCATTGTAGTGAGTGAATGTTAATATGATTGAAAACAAGCAAATGCATGTGTATTTTATTTAGTTGCAGCTGTAATAACGTGAATTCATGTGCAATTAGTGTGAATGAATGTTAAAATAACTCAAAACAAGCAAATGCATGTGTATTTTACTTATTTGCAGCTGCAATAACGTGAATTCATGTGCAATTAGTGTGAATGAATGTTAACATCACTGAAAAAAAGCAAATTCACGTGTATTTTCCTTATTTGCAGCTCTAATAAGGTGTATTCCAGTGCAATTAGTGTGAATGAATGTTAAAATGACTGAAAACAAGCAAATGCATGTGTATTTTACTTAGTTCCAGCTTTAATCACGTGAATTCATGTGCAATTGGTGTCAATGAATGTTAATATCACTGAAAACAAGCAAATGCATGTGTATTTTACTTAGTTTCAGCTGTAATAACGTGGATTCATTTGCAATTGGTGTGAATGAATGTTAATATCATTGAAAACAAACAGATTCATGTGTATGTTACTTATTGGCAGCTGTAATAACGTGAATTCATGTGCAATTAGTGTGAATGATTGCTAATATCATTGAAAACAAGCAAATGAATGTGTATTTTACTTTGTTGCAGCTGTAATAATGTGCCTTCACGTGCAATTAGTGTGAAAGAATGTTAATATCACTGAAAACAAGCAAAGGCATGTGTATTTTACTTAGTTGCAGCTGAAATAACGTGAATTCATGTGCCATTAGTGTGAATGGATCTTAATATCATTGAAAACTAGCAAATGCATGGCTATTTTAATCAGTTGCAGCTGTAATAACGTGCCTTCATGTGCAATTAGTGTGAAAGAATGTTAATATCCCAAAAAACAACAAATGCATGTGTAATTTACTTAGTTGCAGCTGTAATAACGTGAATTCATGTGCCATTGTAGTGAGTGAATGTTAATATGATTGAAAACAAGCAAATGCATGTGTATTTTATTTAGTTGCAGCTGTAATAACGTGAATTCATGTGCAATTAGTGTGAATGAATGTTAATATCATTGAAAACTAATAAATGCATGGCTATTTTAATCAGTTGCAGCTGTAATAACGTGCCTTCATGTGGAATTAGTGTGAAAGAATGTTAATATCCCTAAAAACAAGCAAATGCATGTGTATTTTACTTAGTTTCAGCTTTAATTACGTGAATTCATGTGCAATTGGTGTCAATGAATGTTAATACCACTGAAAACAAGCAAATGCATGTGTATTTTACTTAGTTTCAGCTGTAATAACGTGGATTCATTTGCAATTGGTGTGAATGAATGTTAATATCATTGAAAACTAATAAATGCATGGCTATTTTAATCAGTTGCAGCTGTAATAACGTGCCTTCATGTGGAATTAGTGTGAAAGAATGTTAATATCCCTAAAAACAAGCAAATGCATGTGTATTTTACTTAGTTTCATCTTTAATTACGTGAATTCATGTGCAATTGGTGTCAATGAATGTTAATATCACTGAAAACAAGCAAATGCATGTGTATTTTACTTAGTTTCAGCTGTAATAACGTGGATTCATTTGCAATTGGTGTGAATGAATGTTAATATCATTGAAAACAAACAAATGCATGTGTATGTTACTTAGTGGCAGCTGTAATAACGTGAATTCCTGTGCAATTAGTGTGAATGATTGCTAATATCACTGAAAACAAGCAAATGAATGTGTATTTTACTTTGTTGCAGCTGTAATAATGTGCCTTCGCGTGCAATTAATGTGAAAGAATGTTAATATCACTGAAAACAAGCAAAGGCATGTGTATTTTACTTAATTGCAGCTGAAATAACGTGAATTCATGTGCCATTAGTGTGAATGAATGTTAATATCATTGAAAACTAGCAAATGCATGGCTATTTTAATCAGTTGCAGCTGTAATAACGTGCCTTCATGTGGAATTAGTGTGAAAGAATGTTAATATCCCTAAAAACAAGCAAATGCATGTGTATTTTACTTAGTTGCAGCTGTAATAACGTGAATTCATGTGCCATTGGTGTGAGTGAATGTTAATATCATTGAAAACAAGCAAATGCATGTGTATTTTAATTAGTTGCAGCTGTAATAACGTGAATTCATGTGCAATTAGTGTGAATGAATGTTAAAATAACTCAAAACAAGCAAATGCATGTGTATTTTACTTATTTGCAGCTGCAATAACGTGAATTCATGTGCAATTAGTGTGAATGAATGTTAACATCACTGAAAAAAAGCAAATTCACGTGTATTTTCCTTATTTGCAGCTCTAATAAGGTGTATTCCAGTGCAATTAGTGTGAATGAATGTTAAAATGACTGAAAACAAGCAAATGCATGTGTATTTTACTTAGTTCCAGCTTTAATCACGTGAATTCATGTGCAATTGGTGTCAATGAATGTTAATATCACTGAAAACAAGCAAATGCATGTGTATTTTACTTAGTTTCAGCTGTAATAACGTGGATTCATTTGCAATTGGTGTGAATGAATGTTAATATCATTGAAAACAAACAGATGCATGTGTATGTTACTTATTGGCAGCTTTAATAACGTGAATTCATGTGCAATTAGTGTGAATGATTGCTAATATCATTGAAAACAAGCAAATGAATGTGTATTTTACTTTGTTGCAGCTGTAATAATGTGCCTTCACGTGCAATTAGTGTGAAAGAATGTTAATATCACTGAAAACAAGCAAAGGCATGTGTATTTTACTTAGTTGCAGCTGAAATAACGTGAATTCATGTGCCATTAGTGTGAATGGATCTTAATATCATTGAAAACTAGCAAATGCATGGCTATTTTAATCAGTTGCAGCTGTAATAACGTGCCTTCATGTGCAATTAGTGTGAAAGAATGTTAATATCCCAAAAAACAACAAATGCATGTGTAATTTACTTAGTTGCAGCTGTAATAACGTGAATTCATGTGCCATTGTAGTGAGTGAATGTTAATATGATTGAAAACAAGCAAATGCATGTGTATTTTATTTAGTTGCAGCTGTAATAACGTGAATTCATGTGCAATTAGTGTGAATGAATGTTAAAATAACTCAAAACAAGCAAATGCATGTGTATTTTACTTATTTGCAGCTGCAATAACGTGAATTCATGTGCAATTAGTGTGAATGAATGTTAACATCACTGAAAAAAAGCAAATTCACGTGTATTTTCCTTATTTGCAGCTCTAATAAGGTGTATTCCAGTGCAATTAGTGTGAATGAATGTTAAAATGACTGAAAACAAGCAAATGCATGTGTATTTTACTTAGTTCCAGCTTTAATCACGTGAATTCATGTGCAATTGGTGTCAATGAATGTTAATATCACTGAAAACAAGCAAATGCATGTGTATTTTACTTAGTTTCAGCTGTAATAACGTGGATTCATTTGCAATTGGTGTGAATGAATGTTAATATCATTGAAAACAAACAGATTCATGTGTATGTTACTTATTGGCAGCTGTAATAACGTGAATTCATGTGCAATTAGTGTGAATGATTGCTAATATCATTGAAAACAAGCAAATGAATGTGTATTTTACTTTGTTGCAGCTGTAATAATGTGCCTTCACGTGCAATTAGTGTGAAAGAATGTTAATATCACTGAAAACAAGCAAAGGCATGTGTATTTTACTTAGTTGCAGCTGAAATAACGTGAATTCATGTGCCATTAGTGTGAATGGATCTTAATATCATTGAAAACTAGCAAATGCATGGCTATTTTAATCAGTTGCAGCTGTAATAACGTGCCTTCATGTGCAATTAGTGTGAAAGAATGTTAATATCCCAAAAAACAACAAATGCATGTGTAATTTACTTAGTTGCAGCTGTAATAACGTGAATTCATGTGCCATTGTAGTGAGTGAATGTTAATATGATTGAAAACAAGCAAATGCATGTGTATTTTATTTAGTTGCAGCTGTAATAACGTGAATTCATGTGCAATTAGTGTGAATGAATGTTAAAATAACTCAAAACAAGCAAATTCATGTGTATTTTACTTATTTGCAGCTGTAATAACGTGAATTCATGTGCAATTAGTGTGAATGATTGCTAATATCACTGAAAACAAGCAAATTCACGTGTATTTTCCTTATTTGCAGCTCTAATAAGGTGTATTCCAGTGCAATTAGTGTGAATGATTGTAAAAATCACTGAAAACAAGCAAATTCATGTGTATTTTACTTAGTTTCAGCTGTAATAACGTGGATTCATTTGCAATTGGTGTGAATGAATGTTAAAATCACTGAAAACAAGCAAATGAATGTGTATATTACTTATTTGCAGTTGTAATAACGTGAATTCATGTGCAAGTTGTGTGAATGAATGTTAATATCACTGAAACAATCAAATGCAGGTTTATTTTACTTAGTTTCAGCTTTAATTACGTGAATTCATGTGCAATTCGTGTGAATGAATGTTAATATCACTGAACACATACAAATGCATGTGTATTTTACTTAGTTGCAGCTGTAATAACGTGAGTTCATGTGCAATTAGTGTGAATGAATGTTAATATCATTGAAAACTAGCAAATGCATGGCTATTTTAATCAGTTGCAGCAGTAATAACGTGCCTTCATGTGCAATTAGTGTGAATGAAAGTTAAAATAACTGAAAACAAGCAAATGCATGTGTATTTTACTTAGTTTCAGCTTTAATTACGTGAATTCATGTGCAATTGGTGTCAATGAATGTTAATATGACTGAAAACAAGCAAATGCATGTGTATTTTACTTAGTTTCAGCTGTAATAACGTGGATTCATTTGCAATTGGTGTGAATGAATGTTAATATCATTGAAAACAAACAAATGCATGTGTATGTTACTTAGTGGCAGCTGTAATAACGTGAATTCCTGTGCAATTAGTGTGAATGATTGCTAATATCACTGAAAACAAGCAAATGAATGTGTATTTTACTTTGTTGCAGCTGTAACAATGTGCCTTCGCGTGCAATTAGTGTGAAAGAATGTTAATATAACTGAAAACAAGCAAAGGCATGTGTATTTTACTTAGTTTCAGCTGTAATAACGTGAATTCATGTGCAATTAGTGTGAATGATTGCTAATATCATTGAAAACAAGCAAATGAATGTGTATTTTACTTTGTTGCAGCTGTAATAATGTGCCTTCGCATGCAATTAGTGTGAAAGAATGTTAATATCACTGAAAACAAGCAAAGGCATGTGTATTTTACTTAGTTGCAGCTGAAATAACGTGAATTCATGTGCCATTAGTGTGAATGAATGTTAATATCATTGAAAACTAGCAAATGCATGGCTATTTTAATCAGTTGCAGCTGTAATAACGTGCCTTCATGTGCAATTAGTGTGAAAGAATGTTAATATCCCAAAAACAACAAATGCATGTGTAATTTACTTAGTTGCAGCTGTAATAACGTGAATTCGTGTGCCATTGTAGTGAGTGAATGTTAATATGATTGAAAACAAGCAAATGCATGTGTATTTTATTTAGTTGCAGCTGTAATAACGTGAATTCATGTGCAATTAGTGTGAATGAATGTTAAAATAACTCAAAACAAGCAAATGCATGTGTATTTTACTTAGTTGCAGCTGTAATAACGTGAATTCATGTGCCATTGTAGTGAGTGAATGTTAATATGATTGAAAACAAGCAAATGCATGTGTATTTTACTTAGTTTCAGCTTTAATTACGTGAATTCATGTGCAATTGGTGTCAATGAATGTTAATATCACTGAAAACAAGCAAATGCATGTGAATTTTACTTAGTTTCAGCTGTAATAACGTGGATTCATTTGCAATTGGTGTGAATGAATGTTAATATCATTGAAAACAAGCAAATGCATGTGTATGTTAGTTAGTTGCAGCTGTAATAACGTGAATTCATGTGCAATTAGTGTGAATGATTGCTAATATCACTGAAAACAAGCAAATTCACGTGTATTTTCCTTATTTGCAGCTCTAATAAGGTGTATTCCAGTGCAATTAGTGTGAATGATTGTAAAAATCACTGAAAACAAGGAAATTCATGTGTATTTTATTTAGTTTCAGCTGTAATAACGTGGATTCACTTGCAATTGGTGTGAATGAATGTTAAAATCACTGAAAACAAGCAAATGAATGTGTATATTACTTATTTGCAGTTGTAATAACGTGAATTCATGTGCAAGTAGTGTGAATGAATGTTAATATCACTGAAACAATCAAATGCAGGTTTATTTTACTTAGTTTCAGCTTTAATTACGTGAATTCATGTGCAATTCGTGTGAATGAATGTTAATATCACTGAAAACAAGCAAATGCATGTGTATTTTACTTAGTTGCAGCTGTAATAACGTGAATCCATGTGCAATTAGTGTCAGTGAATGTTAATATCATTGAAAACAAGCAAATGCATGTGTATTTCATTTAGTTGCAGCTGTAAAAACGTGAATTCATGTGCAATTAGTGTGAATGAATGTTAAAATAACTCAAAACAAGCAAATGATTGTGTATTTTACTTATTTGCAGCTGCAATAACGTGAATTCATGTGCAATTAGTGTGAATGAATGTTAACATCACTGAAAAAAAGCAAATTCACGTGTATTTTCCTTATTTGCGGCTCTAATAAGGTGTATTCCAGTGCAATTAGTGTGAATGAATGTTAAAATAACTGAAATCAAGCAAATGCATGTGTATTTTACTTAGTTTCGGCTTTAATTACGTGAATTCATGTGCAATTGGTGTCAATGAAGGTTAATATTACTGAAACAATCAAATGCAGGTTTATTTTACTTAGTTTCAGCTTTAATTACGTGAATTCATGTGCAATTCGTGTGAATGAATGTTAATATCACTGAAAACAAGCAAATGCATGCGTATTTTACTTAGTTGCAGCTGTAATAACGTGAATTCATGTGCAATTAGTGTGAATGAATGTTAATATCATTGAAAACTAGCAAATGCATGGCTATTTTAATCAGTTGCAGCAGTAATAACGTGCCTTCATGTGCAATTACTGTGAATGAATGTTAAAATAACTGAAAACAAGCAAAATGCATGTGTATTTTACTTATTTGCAGCTGCAATAACGTGAATTCATGTGCAATTAGTGTGAATGAATGTTAACATCACTGAAAAAAAGCAAATTCACGTGTATTTTCCTTATTTGCGGCTCTAATAAGGTGTATTCCAGTGCAATTAGTGCGAATGAATGTTAAAATAACTGAAATCAAGCAAATGCATGTGTATTTTACATAGTTTCGGCTTTAATTACGTGAATTCATGTGCAATTGGTGTCAATGACGGTTAATATCACTGAAACAATCAAATGCAGGTTTATTTTACTTAGTTTCAGCTTTAATTACGTGAATTCATGTGCAATTCGTGTGAATGAATGTTAATATCACTGAAAACAAGCAAATGCATGCGTATTTTACTTAGTTGCAGCTGTAATAACGTGAATTCATGTGCAATTAGTGTGAATGAATGTTAATATCATTGAAAACTAGCAAATGCATGGCTATTTTAATCAGTTGCAGCAGTAATAACGTGCCTTCATGTGCAATTACTGTGAATGAATGTTAAAATAACTGAAAACAAGCAAAATGCATGTGTATTTTACTTACTGTCAGCTTTAATTACGTGAATTCATGTGCAATTGGCGTCAATGAATGTTAAAATCCCTGAAAACAAGCAAATGCATGTGTATTTTACTTAGTTTCAGCTTTAATTACGTGAATTCATGTGCAATTGGTGTCAATGAATGTTAATATCACTGAAAACAAGCAAATGCATGTGTATTTTACTTAGTTTCAGCTGTAATAACGTGGATTCATTTGCAATTGGTGTGAATGAATGTTAATATCACTGAAAACAAGCAAATGCATGTGTATTGTACTTATTTGCAGTTGTAATAACGTTAATTCATGTGCAAGTAGTGTGAATGAATGTTAATATCACTGAAACAATCAAATGCAGGTTTATTTTACTTAGTTTCAGCTTTAATTACGTGAATTCATGTGCAATTCGTGTGAATGAATGTTAATATCACTGAAAACAAGCAAATGCATGTGTATTTTACTTAGTTGCAGCTGTAATAACGTGAATTCATGTGCAATTAGTGTGAATGAATGTTAATATCACTGAAAACAAGCAAAATGCATGTGTATTTTACCTAGTGTCAGCATTAATTACGTGAATTCATGTGCAATTGGTGTCAATGAATGTTAATATCCCCGAAAACAAGCAAATGCATGTGTATTTTACTTAGTTTCAGCTTTAATTACGTGAATTCATGTGCAATTGGTGTCAATGAATGTTAATATCACTGAAAACAAGCAAATGCATGTGTATTTTACTTAGTTTCAGCTGTAATAACGTGGATGCATTTGCAATTGGTGTGAATTAATGTTAATATCATTGAAAACAAGCAAATGCATGTGTATGTTACTTAGTTGCAGCTGTAATAACGTGAATTCATGTGCAATTAGTGTGAATGATTGCTAATATCACTGAAAACAAGCAAATTCACGTGTATTTTCCTTATTTGCAGCTCTAATAAGGTGTATTCCAGTGCATTTAGTGTGAATGATTGTAAAAATCACTGAAAACAAGCAAATTCATGTGTATTTTACTTAGTTCCAGCTGTAATAACGTCGATTCATTTGCAATTGGTGTGAATGAATGTTAAAATCACTGAAAACAAGCGAATGCATGTGTATTTTACTTATTTGCAGTTGTAATAACGTGAATTCGTGTGCAAGTAGTGTGAATGAATGTTAATATCACTGAAACAATCAAATGCAGGTTTATTTTACTTAGTTTCAGCTTTAATTACGTGAATTCATGTGCAATTCGTGTGAATGAATGTTAATATCACTGAAAACAAGCAAATGCGTGTGTATTTTACTTAGTTGCAGCTGTAATAACGTGAATTCATGTGCAATTAGTGTGAATGAATGTTAATATCATTGAAAACAAGCAAAATGCATGTGTATTTTACTTAGTGTCAGCTTTAATTACGTGAATTCATGTGCAATTGGTGTCAATGAATGTTAATATCCCTGAAAACAAGCAAATGCATGTGTATTTTACTTAGTTTCAGCTGTAATAACGTGGATTCACTTGCAATTGGTGTGAATGAATGTTAATATCATTGAAAAAAAGCAAATTCACATGTATTTTCCTTATTTGCATCTCTAATAAGGTGTATTCCAGTGCAATTAGTGTGAATGAATGTTAAAATAACTGAAAACAAGCAAATGCATGTGTATTTTACTTAGTTTCAGCTTTAATTACATGAATTCATGTGCAATTGGTGTCAATGAATGTTAATATCACTGAAAACATGCAAATGCATGTGTATTTTACTTAGTTTCAGCTGTAATAACGTGGATTCATTTGCAATTGGTGTGAATGAATGTTAATATCATTGAAAAGAAACAAATGCATGTGTATGTTACTTAGTGGCAGCTGTAATAACGTGAATTCATGTGCAATTATTGTGAATGATTGCTAATATCACTGAAAACAAGCAAATGAATGTGTATTTTACTTTGTTGCAGCTATAATAATGTGCCTTCGCGTGCAATTAGTGTGAAAGAATGTTAATATCACTGAAAACAAGCAAAGGCATGTGTATTTTATTTAGTTGCAGCTGAAATAACGTGAATTCATGTGCCATTAGTGTGAATGAATGTTAATATCATTGAAAACTAGCAAATGCATGGCTATTTTAATCAGTTGCAGCTGTAATAACGTGCCTTCATGTGCAATTAGTGTGAAAGAATGGTAATATCCCTAAAAACAAGCAAATGCATGTGTAATTTATTTAGTTGCAGCTGTAATAACGTCAATTTATGTGCAATTAGTGTGAATGAATGTTAAAATAACTCAAAACAAGCAAATGCATGTGTATTTTACTTATTTGCAGCTGCAATAACGTGAATTCATGTGCAATTAGTGTGAATGAATGTTAACATCACTGAAAAAAAGCAAAATCACGTGTATTTTCCTGCAGTTCTAAAAAGGTTTATTCCAGTGCAATTAGTGTGAATGAATGTTAAAATAACTGAAAACAAGCAAATGCATGTGTATTTTACTTAGTTTCAGCTTTAATTACATGAATTCATGTGCAATTGGTGTCAATGAATGTTAATATCACTGAAAACATGCAAATGCATGTGTATTTTACTTAGTTTCAGCTGTAATAACGTGGATTCATTTGCAATTGGTGTGAATGAATGTTAATATCATTGAAAAGAAACAAATGCATGTGTATGTTACTTAGTGGCAGCTGTAATAACGTGAATTCATGTGCAATTATTGTGAATGATTGCTAATATCACTGAAAACAAGCAAATGAATGTGTATTTTACTTTGTTGCAGCTATAATAATGTGCCTTCGCGTGCAATTAGTGTGAAAGAATGTTAATATCACTGAAAACAAGCAAAGGCATGTGTATTTTATTTAGTTGCAGCTGAAATAACGTGAATTCATGTGCCATTAGTGTGAATGAATGTTAATATCATTGAAAACTAGCAAATGCATGGCTATTTTAATCAGTTGCAGCTGTAATAACGTGCCTTCATGTGCAATTAGTGTGAAAGAATGGTAATATCCCTAAAAACAAGCAAATGCATGTGTAATTTATTTAGTTGCAGCTGTAATAACGTCAATTTATGTGCAATTAGTGTGAATGAATGTTAAAATAACTCAAAACAAGCAAATGCATGTGTATTTTACTTATTTGCAGCTGCAATAACGTGAATTCATGTGCAATTAGTGTGAATGAATGTTAACATCACTGAAAAAAAGCAAAATCACGTGTATTTTCCTGCAGTTCTAAAAAGGTTTATTCCAGTGCAATTAGTGTGAATGAATGTTAAAATAACTGAAAACAAGCAAATGCATGTGTATTTTACTTAGTTTCAGCTTTAATTACGTGAATTCATGTGCAATTGGTGTCAATGAATGTTAATATCATTGAAAACAAGCAAATGCATGTGTATTTTACTTAGTTTCAGCTGTAATAACGTGGATTCATTTGCAATTGGTGTGAATGAATGTTAATATCATTGAAAACAAGCAAATGCATGTGTATGTTACTTAGTTGCAGCTGTAATAACGTGAATTCAAGTGCAATTAGTGTGAATGATTGCTAATATCACTGAAAACAAGCAAATTCATGTGTATTTTACTTAGTTTCAGCTGTAATAACGTCGATTCATTTGCAATTGGTGTGAATGAATGTTAAAATCACTGAAAACAAGCAAATACATGTGTATTTTACTTATTTGCAGTTGTAATAACGTGAATTTGTGTGCAAGTAGTGTGAATGAATGTTAATATCACTGAAACAATCAAATGCAGGTTTATTTTACTTGGTTTCAGCTTTAATTGCGTGAATTCATGTGCAATTCGTGTGGATGAATGTTAATATCACTGAAAACAAGCAAATGCATGTGTATTTTACTTAGTTGCAGCTGTAATAACGTGAATTCATGTGCAATTAGTGTGAATGAATGTTAAAATCACTGAAAACAAGCAAATGCATGTGTATTTTACTTAGTTTCAGCTGTAATAACGTCGATTCATTTGCAATTGGTGTCAATGAATGTTAATATCACTGAAAACAAGCAAATGCATGTGTATTTTACTTAGTTTCAGCTGTAATAACGTGGATTCATTTGCAATTGGTGTGAATGAATGTTAATATCATTGAAAACAAACAAATGCATGTGTATGTTACTTAGTGGCAGCTGTAATAACGTGAATTCCTGTGCAATTAGTGTGAATGATTGCTAATATCACTGAAAACAAGCAAATGAATGTGTATTTTACTTTGTTGCAGCTGTAATAATGTGCCTTCGCGTGCAATTAGTGTGAAAGAATGTTAATATAACTGAAAACAAGCAAAGGCATGTGTATTTTACTTAATTGCACCTGAAATAACGTGAATTCATGTGCCATTAGTGTGAATGAATGTTAATATCATTGAAAACTAGCAAATGCATGGCTATTTTAATCAGTTGGAGCTGTAATAACGTGCCTTCATGTGGAATTAGTGTGAAAGAATGTTAATATCCCTAAAAACAAGCAAATGCATGTGTATTTTACTTAGTTTCAGCTTTAATCACGTGAATTCATGTGCAATTGGTGTCAATGAATGTTAATATCACTGAAAACAAGCAAATGCATGTGTATTTTACTTAGTTTCAGCTGTAATAACGTGGATTCATTTGCAATTGGCGTGAATGAATGTTAATATCACTGAAAACAAGCAAAGGCATGTGTATTTTACTTAGTTGCAGCTGAAATAACGTGAATTCATGTGCCATTAGTGTGAATGAATGTTAATATCATTGAAAACTAGCAAATGCATGGCTATTTTAATCAGTTGCAGCTGTAATAACGTGCCTTCATGTGCAATTAGTGTGAAAGAATGTTAATATCCCAAAAACAACAAATGCATGTGTAATTTACTTAGTTGCAGCTGTAATAACGTGAATTCATGTGCCATTGTAGTGAGTGAATGTTAATATGATTGAAAACAAGCAAATGCATGTGTATTTTATTTAGTTGCAGCTGTAATAACGTGAATTCATGTGCAATTAGTGTGAATGAATGTTAAAATAACTCAAAACAAGCAAATGCATGTGTATTTTACTTATTTGCAGTTGTAATAACGTGAATTCATGTGCAAGTAGTGTGAATGAATGTTAATATCACTGAAACAATCAAATGCAGGTTTATTTTACTTAGTTTCAGCTTTAATTACGTGAATTCATGTGCAATTCGTGTGAATGAATGTTAATATCACTGAAAACAAGCAAATGCATGTGTATTTTACTTAGTTGCAGCTGTAATAACGTGAATCCATGTGCAATTAGTGTGAATGAATGTTAACATCACTGAAAAAAAGCAAATTCACGTGTATTTTCCTTATTTGCGGCTCTAATAAGGTGTATTCCAGTGCAATTAGTGTGAATGAATGTTAAAATAACTGAAATCAAGCAAATGCATGTGTATTTTACTTAGTTTCAGCTTTAATTACGTGAATTCATGTGCAATTGGTGTCAATGAATGTTAATATCACTGAAAACAAGCAAATGCATGTGTATTTTACTTAGTTTCAGCTGTAATAACGTGGATTCAGTGGATGCAATTAGTGTGAATGAATGTTAAAATAACTGAAATCAAGCAAATGCATGTGTATTTTACTTAGTTTCAGCTTTAATTACGTGAATTCATGTGCAATTGGTGTCAATGAATGTTAATATCACTGAAAACAAGCAAATGCATGTGTATTTTACTTAGTTTCAGCTGTAATAACGTGGATTCATTTGCAATTGGTGTGAATGAATGTTAATATCACTGAAAACAAGCAAATGCATGGCTATTTTAATCAGTTGCAGCAGTAATAACGTGCCTTCATGTGCAATTACTGTGAATGAATGTTAAAATAACTGAAAACAAGCAAAATGCATGTGTATTTTACTTACTGTCAGCTTTAATTACGTGAATTCATGTGCAATTGGCGTCAATGAATGTTAAAATCCCTGAAAACAAGCAAATGCATGTGTATTTTACTTAGTTTCAGCTTTAATTACGTGAATTCATGTGCAATTGGTGTCAATGAATGTTAATATCACTGAAAACAAGCAAATGCATGTGTATTTTACTTAGTTTCAGCTGTAATAACGTGGATTCATTTGCAATTGGTGTGAATGAATGTTAATATCACTGAAAACAAGCAAATGCATGTGTATTTTACTTATTTGCAGTTGTAATAACGTTAATTCATGTGCAAGTAGTGTGAATGAATGTTAATATCACTGAAACAATCAAATGCAGGTTTATTTTACTTAGTTTCAGCTTTAATTACGTGAATTCATGTGCAATTCGTGTGAATGAATGTTAATATCACTGAAAACAAGCAAATGCATGTGTATTTTACCTAGTGTCAGCATTAATTACGTGAATTCATGTGCAATTGGTGTCAATGAATGTTAATATCCCCGAAAACAAGCAAATGCATGTGTATTTTACTTAGTTTCAGCTTTAATTACGTGAATTCATGTGCAATTGGTGTCAATGAATGTTAATATCACTGAAAACAAGCAAATGCATGTGTATTTTACTTAGTTTCAGCTGTAATAACGTGGATGCATTTGCAATTGGTGTGAATTAATGTTAATATCATTGAAAACAAGCAAATGCATGTGTATGTTACTTAGTTGCAGCTGTAATAACGTGAATTCATGTGCAATTAGTGTGAATGATTGCTAATATCACTGAAAACAAGCAAATTCACGTGTATTTTCCTTATTTGCAGCTCTAATAAGGTGTATTCCAGTGCATTTAGTGTGAATGATTGTAAAAATCACTGAAAACAAGCAAATTCATGTGTATTTTACTTAGTTCCAGCTGTAATAACGTCGATTCATTTGCAATTGGTGTGAATGAATGTTAAAATCACTGAAAACAAGCGAATGCATGTGTATTTTACTTATTTGCAGTTGTAATAACGTGAATTCGTGTGCAAGTAGTGTGAATGAATGTTAATATCACTGAAACAATCAAATGCAGGTTTATTTTACTTAGTTTCAGCTTTAATTACGTGAATTCATGTGCAATTCGTGTGAATGAATGTTAATATCACTGAAAACAAGCAAATGCGTGTGTATTTTACTTAGTTGCAGCTGTAATAACGTGAATTCATGTGCAATTAGTGTGAATGAATGTTAATATCATTGAAAACAAGCAAAATGCATGTGTATTTTACTTAGTGTCAGCTTTAATTACGTGAATTCATGTGCAATTGGTGTCAATGAATGTTAGTATCCCTGAAAACAAGCAAATGCATGTGTATTTTACTTAGTTTCAGCTGTAATAACGTGGATTCACTTGCAATTGGTGTGAATGAATGTTAATATCATTGAAAAAAAGCAAATTCACATGTATTTTCCTTATTTGCATCTCTAATAAGGTGTATTCCAGTGCAATTAGTGTGAATGAATGTTAAAATAACTGAAAACAAGCAAATGCATGTGTATTTTACTTAGTTTCAGCTTTAATTACATGAATTCATGTGCAATTGGTGTCAATGAATGTTAATATCACTGAAAACAAGCAAATGCATGTGTATTTGACTTAGTTTCAGCTGTAATAACGTGGATTCATTTGCAATTGGTGTGAATGAATGTTAATATCATTGAAAAGAAACAAATGCATGTGTATGTTACTTAGTGGCAGCTGTAATAACGTGAATTCATGTGCAATTATTGTGAATGATTGCTAATATCTCTGAAAACAAGCAAATGAATGTGTATTTTACTTTGTTGCAGCTATAATAATGTGCCTTCGCGTGCAATTAGTGTGAAAGAATGTTAATATCACTGAAAACAAGCAAAGGCATGTGTATTTTATTTAGTTGCAGCTGAAATAACGTGAATTCATGTGCCATTAGTGTGAATGAATGTTAATATCATTGAAAACTAGCAAATGCATGGCTATTTTAATCAGTTGCAGCTGTAATAACGTGCCTTCATGTGCAATTAGTGTGAAAGAATGGTAATATCCCTAAAAACAAGCAAATGCATGTGTAATTTATTTAGTTGCAGCTGTAATAACGTCAATTTATGTGCAATTAGTGTGAATGAATGTTAAAATAACTCAAAACAAGCAAATGCATGTGTATTTTACTTATTTGCAGCTGCAATAACGTGAATTCATGTGCAATTAGTGTGAATGAATGTTAACATCACTGAAAAAAAGCAAAATCACGTGTATTTTCCTGCAGTTCTAAAAAGGTGTATTCCAGTGCAATTAGTGTGAATGAATGTTAAAATAACTGAAAACAAGCAAATGCATGTGTATTTTACTTAGTTTCAGCTTTAATTACGTGAATTCATTTGCAATTGGTGTGAATGAATGTTAATATCATTGAAAACAAGCAAATGCATGTGTATGTTACTTAGTTGCAGCTGTAATAACGTGAATTCATGTGCAATTAGTGTGAATGATTGCTAATATCACTGAAAACAAGCAAATTCACGTGTATTTTCCTTATTTGCAGCTCTAATAAGGTGTATTCCAGTGCAATTAGTGTGAATGATTGTAAAAATCACTGAAAACAAGCAAATTCATGTGTATTTTACTTAGTTTCAGCTGTAATAACGTCGATTCATTTGCAATTGGTGTGAATGAATGTTAAAATCACTGAAAACAAGCAAATGCATGTGTATTTTACTTATTTGCAGTTGTAATAACGTGAATTTGTGTGCAAGTAGTGTGAATGAATGTTAATATCACTGAAACAATCAAATGCAGGTTTATTTTACTTGGTTTCAGCTTTAATTACGTGAATTCATGTGCAATTCGTGTGGATGAATGTTAATATCACTGAAAACAAGCAAATGCATGTGTATTTTACTTAGTTGCAGCTGTAATAACGTGAATTCATGTGCAATTAGTGTGAATGAATGTTAAAATCACTGAAAACAAGCAAATGCATGTGTATTTTACTTAGTGTCAGCTTTAATTACGTGAATTCATGTGCAATTGGTGTCAATGAATGTTAATATCACTGAAAACAAGCAAATGCATGTGTATTTTACTTAGTTTCAGCTGTAATAACGTGAATTCATTTCCAATTGGTGTCAATGAATGTTAATATCATTGAAAACAAACAAATGCATGTGTATGTTACTTAGTTGCAGCTGTAATAACGTGAATTCATGTGCAATTAGTGTGAATGATTGCTAATATCACTGAAAACAAGCAAATGAATGTGTATTTTACTTTGTTGCAGCTGTAATAATGTGCCTTTGCGTGCAATTAGTGTGAAAGAATGTTAATATCACTGAAAACAAGCAAATGCATGTGTATTTTACTTAGTTGCAGCTGAAATAACGTGAATTCATGTGCCATTAGTGTGAATGAATGTTAATATCATTGAAAACTAGCAAATGAATGGCTATTTTAATCAGTTGCAGCTGTAATAACGTGCCTTCATGTGCAATTAGTGTGAAAGAATGTTAGTATCCCGAAAAACAAGCAAATGCATGTGTATTTTACTTAGTTGCAGCTGTAATAACGTGAATTCTTGTGCCATTGGTGTGAGTGAATGTTAATATCATTGAAAACAAGCAAATGCATGTGTACTTTATTTAGTTGCAGCTGTAACAACGTGAATTCGTGTGCAATTAGTGTGAATGAATGATAAAATAACTCAAAACAAGCAAATGCATGTGTATTTTACTTATTTGCAGCTGCAGTAATGTGAATTCATGGGCAATTAGTGTGAATGAATGTTAACATCACTGAAAAAAAGCAAATTCACGTGTATTTTCCTTATTTGCAGCTCTAATAAGGTGTATTCCAGTGCAATTAGTGTGAATGAATGTTAAAAGAACTGAAAACAAGCAAATGCATTTGTATTTTACTTAGTTTCAGCTTTAATTACGTGAATTCATGTGCAATTGGTGTCAATTATTGTTAATATCACTGAAAACAAGCAAATGCATGTGTATTTTACTTAGTTTCAGCTGTAATAACGTGGATTCATTTCCAATTGGTGTGAATGAATGTTAATATTATTGAAAACAAGCAAATGCATGTGTATGTTACTTAGTTGCAGCTGTAATAACCTGACTTCATGTGCAAGTAGTGTGAATGAATGTTAATATCACTGAAACAATCAAATGCAGGTTTATTTTACTTAGTTTCAGCTTTAATTAGGTGAATTCATGTGCAATTCGTGTGAATGAATGTTAATATCACTGAAAACATACAAATGCATGTGTATTTTACTTAGTTTCAGCTGTAATAACGTGGATTCATGTGCCATTGGTGTGAATGAATGTTAATATCATTGAAAACAAGCAAATGCATGTGTAATTTACTTAGTTGCAGCTGTAATAACGTGAATTCATGTGCAAGTAGTGTGAATGAATGTTAATATCACTGAAACAATCAAATGCAGGTTTATTTTACTTAGTTTCAGTTTTAATTACGTGATTTCATGTGCAATTCGTGTGAATGAATGTTAAAATCACTGAAAACAAGCAAATTCATGTGTATTTTACTTAGTTTCAGCTGTAATAACGTGGATTCATTTGCAATTGGTGTGAATGAATGTTAAAATCACTGAAAACAAGCAAATGCATGTGTATTTTACTTATTTGCAGTTGTAATAACGTGAATTCATGTGCAAGTAGTGTGAATGAATGTTAATATCACTGAAACAATCAAATGCAGGTTTATTTTACTTAGTTTCAGCTTTAATTACGTGAATTCATGTGCAATTCGTGTGAATGAATGTTAAAATCACTGAAAACAAGCAAATTCATGTGTATTTTACTTAGTTTCTGCTGTAATAACGTGGATTCATTTGCAATTGGTGTGAATGAATGTTAATATCATTGAAAACAAGCAAAGGCATGTGTATTTTATTTAGTTGCAGCTGAAATAACGTGAATTCATGTGCCATTAGTGTGAATGAATGTTAATATCATTGAAAACTAGCAAATGCATGGCTATTTTAATCAGTTGCAGCTGTAATAACGTGCCTTCATGTGCAATTAGTGTGAAAGAATGGTAATATCCCTAAAAACAAGCAAATGCATGTGTAATTTATTTAGTTGCAGCTGTAATAACGTGAATTTATGTGCAATTAGTGTGAATGAATGTTAAAATAACTCAAAACAAGCAAATGCATGTGTATTTTACTTATTTGCAGCTGCAATAACGTGAATTCATGTGCAATTAGTGTGAATGAATGTTAACATCACTGAAAAAAAGCAAATTCACGTGTATTTTCCTTATTTGCAGTTCTAAAAAGGTGTATTCCAGTGCAATTAGTGTGAATGAATGTTAAAATAACTGAAAACAAGCAAATGCATGTGTATTTTACTTAGTTTCAGCTTTAATTACGTGAATTCATGTGCAATTGGTGTCAATGAATGTTAATATCATTGAAAACAAGCAAATGCATGTGTATTTTACTTAGTTTCAGCTGTAATAACGTGGATTCATTTGCAATTGGTGTGAATGAATGTTAATATCATTGAAAACAAGCAAATGCATGTGTATGTTACTTAGTTGCAGCTGTAATAACGTGAATTCATGTGCAATTAGTGTGAATGATTGCTAATATCACTGAAAACAAGCAAATTCACGTGTATTTTCTTTATTTGCAGCTCTAATAAGGTGTATTCCAGTGCAATTAGTGTGAATGATTGTAAAAATCACTGAAAACAAGCAAATTCATGTGTATTTTACTTAGTTTCAGCTGTAATAACGTCGATTCATTTGCAATTGGTGTGAATGAATGTTAAAATCACTGAAAACAAGCAAATGCATGTGTATTTTACTTATTTGCAGTTGTAATAACGTGAATTCGTGTGCAAGTAGTGTGAATGAATGTTAATATCACTGAAACAATCAAATGCAGGTTTATTTTACTTAGTTTCAGCTTTAATTACGTGAATTCATGTGCAATTCGTGTGAATGAATGTTAATATCACTGAAAACAAGCAAATGCATGTGTATTTTACTTAGTTGCAGCTGTAATAACGTGAATTCATGTGCAATTAGTGTGAATGAATGTTAATATCATTGAAAACTAGCAAATGAATGGCTATTTTAATCAGTTGCAGCAGTAATAACGTGCCTTCATGTGCAATTACTGTGAATGAATGTTACAATAACTGAAAACAAGCAAATGCATGTGTATTTTACTTAGTGTCAGCTTTAATTATGTGAATTCATGTGCAATTGGTGTCAATGAATGTTAATATCACTGAAAACAAGCAAATGCATGTGTATTTTACTTAGTTTCAGCTGTAATAACGTGAATTCATTTGCAATTGGTGTCAATGAATGTTAATATCATTGAAAACAAACAAATGCATGTGTATGTTACTTAGTTGCAGCTGTAATAACATGAATTCATGTGCAATTAGTGTGAATGATTGCTAATATCACTGAAAACAAGCAAATGAATGTGTATTTTACTTTGTTGCAGCTGTAATAATGTGCCTTTGCGTGCAATTAGTGTGAAAGAATGTTAATATCACTGAAAACAAGCAAATGCATGTGTATTTTACTTAGTTGCAGCTGAAATAACGTGAATTCATGTGCCATTAGTGTGAATGAATGTTAATATCATTGAAAACTAGCAAATGAATGGCTATTTTAATCAGTTGCAGCTGTAATAACGTGCCTTCATGTGCAATTAGTGTGAAAGAATGTTAGTATCCCGAAAAACTAGCAAATGCATGTGTATTTTACTTAGTTGCAGCTGTAATAACGTGAATTCTTGTGCCATTGGTGTGAGTGAATGTTAATATCATTGAAAACAAGCAAATGCATGTGTACTTTATTTAGTTGCAGCTGTAATAACGTGAATTCGTGTGCAATTAGTGTGAATGAATGATAAAATAACTCAAAACAAGCAAATGCATGTGTATTTTACTTATTTGCAGCTGCAATAATGTGAATTCATGGGCAATTAGTGTGAATGAATGTTAACATCACTGAAAAAAAGCAAATTCACGTGTATTTTCCTTATTTGCAGCTCTAATAAGGTGTATTCCAGTGCAATTAGTGTGAATGAATGTTAAAATAACTGAAAACAAGCAAATGCATGTGTATTTTACTTAGTTTCAGCTTTAATTACGTGAATTCATGTGCAATTGGTGTCAATTAATGTTAATATCACTGAAAACAAGCAAATGCATGTGTATTTTACCTAGTTTCAGCTGTAATAACGTGGATTCATTTGCATTTGGTGTGAATGAATGTTAATATCATTGAAAACAAGCAAATGCATGTGTATGTTACTTAGTTGCAGCTGTAATAACCTGACTTCATGTGCAAGTAGTGTGAATGAATGTTAATATCACTGAAACAATCAAATGCAGGTTTATTTTACTTAGTTTCAGCTTTAATTAGGTGAATTCATGTGCAATTCGTGTGAATGAATGTTAATATCACTGAAAACATACAAATGCATGTGTATTTTACTTAGTTTCAGCTGTAATAACGTGGATTCATGTGCCATTGGTGTGAATGAATGTTAATATCATTGAAAACAAGCAAATGCATGTGTAATTTACTTAGTTGCAGCTTTAATTACGTGAATTCATGTGCAATTCGTGTGAATGAATGTTAAAATCACTGAAAACAAGCAAATTCATGTGTATTTTACTTAGTTTCAGCTGTAATAACGTGATTCATTGCAATTGGTGAAAAAAAAAAAAAAAAAAAAAAAAAAAATTATGTGAATGAATGTTAAATCATGAAAAAAGCAAATCAGTGTATTTTCTTATTTGCAGCTCTAATAACGTGTATTCCAGTGCAATTAGTGTGAATGATTGTTAAAAATCACTGAAAAACAAGCAAATTCATGTGTATTTTACTTAGTTTCAGCTGTAATAACGTGGATTCATTTGCAATTGATGTGAATGAATGTTAAAATCACTGAAAACAAGCAAATGCATGTGTATTTTACTTAGTTGCAGCTGAAATAACGTGAATTCATGTGCCATTAGTGTGAATGAATGTTAATATCATTGAAAACTAGCAAATGCATGGCTATTTTAATCAGTTGCAGCTGTAATAACGTGCCTTCATGTGCAATTAGTGTGCAAGAATGTTAGTATCCCTAAAAACAAGCAAATGCATGTGTATTTTACTTAGTTGCAGCTGTAATAACGTGAATTCTTGTGCCATTGGTGTGAGTGAATGTTAATATCATTGAAAACAAGCAAATGCATGTGTACTTTATTTAGTTGCAGCTGTAATAACGTGAATTCATGTGCAATTAGTGTGAATGAATGTTAAAATAACTCAAAACAAGCAAATGCATGTGTATTTTACTTATTTGCAGCTGCAATAATGTGAATTCATGGGCAATTAGTGTGAATGAATGTTAACATCACTGAAAAAAAGCAAATTCACGTGTGTTTTCCTTATTTGCAGCTCTAATAAGGTGTATTCCAGTGCAATTAGTGTGAATGAATGTTAAAATAACTGAAAACAAGCAAATGCATGTGTATTTTACTTAGTTTCAGCTTTAATTACGTGAATTCATGTGCAATTGGTGTCAATTAATGTTAATATCACTGAAAACAAGCAAATGCATGTGTATTTTACTTAGTTTCAGCTGTAATAACGTGGATTCATTTGCAATTGGTGTGAATGAATGTTAATATCATTGAAAACAAGCAAATGCATGTGTATGTTACTTAGTTGCAGCTGTAATAACCTGAATTCATGTGCAAGTAGTGTGAATGAATGTTAATATCACTGAAACAATCAAATGCAGGTTTATTTTACTTAGTTTCAGCTTTAATTAGGTGAATTCATGTGCAATTCGTGTGAATGAATGTTAATATCACTGAAAACATACAAATGCATGTGTATTTTGCTTAGTTTCAGCTGTAATAACGTGGATTCATGTGCCATTGGTGTGAATGAATGTTAAAATCATTGAAAACAAGCAAATGCATGTGTAATTTACTTAGTTGCAGCTGTAATAACGTGAATTCATGTGCAATTAGTGTGAATGAATGTTAAAATAACTCAAAACAAGCAAATGCATGTGTATTTTACTTATTTGCAGCTGCAATAACGTGAATTCATGTGCAATTAGTGTGAATGAATGTTAACATCACTGAAAAAAAGCAAATTCACGTGTATTTTCCTTATTTGCAGCTCTAATAAGGTGTATTCCCGTGCAATTAGTGTGAATGATTGTAAAAATCACTGAAAACAAGCAAATTCATGTGTATTTTACTTAGTTTCAGCTGTAATAACGTGGATTCATTTGCAATTGATGTGAATGAATGTTAAAATCACTGAAAACAAGCAAATGCATGTGTATTTTAATTAGTTGCAGTTGTAATAGCGTGAATTCATTTGCAAGTAGTGTGAATGAATGTTAATATCACTGAAACAATCAAACGCAGGTATATTTTACTTAGTTTCAGCTTTAATTACGTGAATTCATGTGCAATTCGTGTGAATGAATGTTAATATCACTGAAAACATACAAATGCATGTGTATTTTACTTAGTTTCAGCTGTAATAACGTGGATTCATTTGCAATTGGTGTGAATGAATGTTAAAGTCACTGAAAACAAGCAAATGCATGTGTATTTTACTTATTTGCAGCTGTAATAACGTGAATTCATGCGCAATTAGTGTGAATGAATGTTAAATTCCCTGAAAACAAGCAAATGCATGGCTATTTTAATCAGTTACACTTGTAATAAGATGAATTCATCTGCAATTAGTGTGAATGATTGCTAATATCACTGAAAACAAGCAAATGAATGTGTATTTTACTTTGTTGCAGCTGTAATAGCGTGCCTTCATGTGCAATTAGTGTGAAAGAACGTTAATATCCCAGAAAACAAGCAAATGCATGTGTATTTTACTTAGTTGCAGCTGTAATAACGTGAATTCTTGTGCCATTAGTGTGAATGAATGTTAATATCATTGAAAACAAGCAAATGCATGTGTATTTTACTTAGTTGGAGCTGTAATAACGTGAATTAATGTGCATTGGTGTGAATGAATGTTAATATCATTGAAAACAAGCAAATGCATGTGTATTTTACTTAGTTGCAGCTGTAATAACGTGAATTCATGTGCAATTAGTGTGAATGAATGCTAAAACAACTGAAAGCAAGCAAATGCATGTGTATTTTACTTAGTTGCAGTTGTATTAACGTGAATTCATGTGCAATTGGTGTGAATTAATGTTAATATGACTGAAAACAAGCAAATGCATGTGTATTTGACTTAGTTTCAGCTGTAACTAGCCGGGGGCCCGGTCGCTACGCTCCCTCCCCGGAGCCCCTCAAGTACAAAAAGCTTAATGTGGTTGGCGCGCTGCGCGCGCTGCATTCGCTCCCACTCATGCCTCTTCCGTCCCCACAAACAGCGGTTTGGCACGGCCTCACTCGCCTGTCTATGTATAGTCAGGATTGTAGCATTTAAAATGCACGGAAATTGGTTTTAGCGATCAGCCTCGTTTTCATATTAGAATCCTCGTCTTTATCAGATAAGCATTGCACTGATGATATGGTTGATATGATACAATATCAATGTTTGTTTTATTTTAGGGACAACAACAATTAGCCAACTAATAGTTAAGTGCATCTATTGGCACTTCGCCTTGGTCCTTTGTCAATGTAATATATACACTAATTGACCAAATATGATGAACTACCATAAATTAAAATGATGTTGACTTACAGAGGTAAAGTTTTGTTTCCAGGATCTGATGAAAGGGATGCCTTGAATGTTGATACACTAATTGGTATGAACCGTCCGATGCTTGCATTTGTACAATGAGGTAGGTCAGTGGATCTAAATTGTGAAAAAGAAAAATTATATTCCATTTAATATGTTGATTCATTACTATCAAGGGTACAAAAGTATGTGATATGCTTAACATAGACATTGGAAGATCAATATATTGTTGTTGAAAAATGTTGTTTCATAATTAGTGGCTTTCTTTAATTGGAAAAAAATTTGGGACGTTCTTCAGTTTGTTATGACGTGGAATTATGAATCTACTAAAGTCTTCACTGTAAAAGAAATATCAGTCTTCTGATTACAGTGAACACGGGAATTTAAACTGACATACCCATGAGTTGTTTACTTTACTTCAAATAAATCCCAAAACAATTTGAACATCCTTAAACACTGAGAAATTACTGCTTTGGATGTTGTCATTATACGCACATGTCCATACAAATGAGTCCAATATCTGAAAAACAATGATATGTTTACTACTTGTACATAAACAATTGTAATTTGAAAAAAACCAATTCAAAATGCATGGGCTAAAACCTCTATGGAGGGTATCTTGTTGTGCCAAATAGTATATTGACCTTGTATTAGGCCAGCTCTCACAATAGAAAAAGACATTTTCCTTTTATGAGTGTATACAAAGGGAGACTTGATATTATTTGGGAAAACTTTATTCGACATTAGCTTAAAGATGTAATGTAAATCAAAGAGTCCTTGCATTTGATTGTTAAAGCCTCTGATTACTCATGTCATTCTGATAGATCTGAAAACTCATTGAACTTATAGGGAGTAGATATGGATACATGTGAAATGCCTAGGTTAACTTGTTAAATTGTTCACTACATATGGCAGAACCATTATATGATAGAAAGAGACCTCTTATGATTGGGAAAGATTGGGAGAACCCACTGTATTATCTGTGGCAACAACAAAGAGACCTTCCATTTGGCTAGTTCTTTCTTGGAGACTTTATCATTGACCTTAGCAATATTCTTATAGAAGAAATATCAGTCTTGTGATCACATCGAAAACGGGAATTGAAACTGACTTACCCAGGAGTTGTTTACTTTACCTCGAATGAATCAAAAACCATTCCAACATCCTTAAACACGGAGAAATGGCTGCTTTGGATGTCGCCATTATAAACACATGTCCATACAAATGAGTCCAATATCTGAAAAAACATTGACATTTTTCGTACTTGTACATAATTAATTGTAATGTGAAAATAACAAATTGATAATGGATGGGCTAAAACTTGAATAGAGGGCCTATTGTTGCGCCAAAAAGTATATTGACCTTGTATCAGGCCAGCTTCCAGAATAGAAAAGGACATTTTTCTTCTATGAACGTATACAAAGGGAGAAATGATATTATTTGAGAAAAGTTTAGTCAACATTAGGTTAAAGATGTAATCTAGATCAAAGAGTCCTTGTATTTGACTATTAAAGCCTCTGAATACTCATGGCATTCTGCTAGATCTGAACATTTCTTGAACTTATAGGCAGCAGATATAGATACATGTGAAATGCCTAGGTTAACTTGTTTAATTGCTCACTACATAGGGCGGAACCATTATATGTTAGAAAGAGATTTCTTATGATTGGGAAAGATCGGGAGAACCCACTGTATTATATGTGGCAACAACAAAGAAACCTTCCATTTGGCTAGTTCTTCCTTGGAAACTTTATCATTGACCTTAGCGATCTTTTTATAGAAGAAATATCAGTGTTGTCATTACAGTGAAAGCGGGAATTGAAACTGACTTACCCATGAGTTGTTTACTTTACCTTAAATGTATCAAAAACCATTCCAACATCCTTAAAAGCTGAGAAATGACTGCTTTCGATGTCGCCTTTATGCACACTTGTCCATACAAATGAGTCCACTATCTGAAAAACAATGATATGTGTACTACTTGTACATAAACAATTGTATTATGAAAATAGCCAATTGAAAATGGATGGGCTAAAACTTGAATAGAGGGCATATTATTGCACCAAATAGTATATTGACTGGGGGTCATCACTCGCTTCGCTCGTTTGCCCCAGCCCGTCTAGTAAAAGAAGCTAAACTGGTTGGCGCACTTCGTGCGCTGCATTCGCTTCGCTCATGCCTCCTTCAACCCCACGTACAATGGGTTAGCTCGCTGCGCTCGCCTGTCTATGTATTATCAAGAAACACTGACTGATAGGGCGCACTTCGTGCGCTGCATTCACTTCGCTCTTGCCTTCTTCAACCCCACGTACAATGGGTTAGCTCGCTGCGCTCGCCTGTCTATCTATTATCAAGAAACATTGACTGATGGGGCGCACTTCGTGCGCTGCATTCGCCTCGCTCATGCCTCTTTCAACCCCACATACAGTGGGTTAGCTCGCTGCGCTCGCCTGTCTATCTATTATCAAGAAACATTGACTGATGGGGCGCACTTCGTGCACTGCATTCGCTTCGCTCATGCCTCTTTCAACCCCACATACAATAGGTTAGCTCGCTGCGCTCGCCTGTCTATGTATTATCAAGAAACACTGACTCGTAGGGCGCACTTCGTGTGCTGCATTTGCTTCGCTCATGCCTCTTTCAACCCACGTACAATGGGTTAGCTCGCTGCGCTCGCCGGTCTATCTATTATCAAGAAAAATTGACTTATGGGGCGCACTTAGTGCGCTGCATTCGCTTCGCTCATGCCTCTTTCAACCCCACGTACAATGGGTTAGCTCGCTGCGCTCGCCTGTCTATCTATTATCAAGAAACATTGACTGATAGGGCGCACTTCGTGTGCTGCATTCGCTTCGCTCATGCCTCTTTCAAACCCACGTAAAATGGGTTAGCTCGCTGCGCTCGCATGTCTATGTATTATCAAGAAACACTGACTGATAGGGCGCACTTCGTGCGCTGCATTCGCTTCGCTCATGCCTCCTTCAACCCCACGTACAATGGGTTAGCTCGCTGCGCTCGCCTGTCTATCTATTATCAAGAAACATTGACTGATGGGGCGCACTTCGTGCGCTGCATTCGCTTCGCTCATGCCTCTTTCAACCCCACATACAATGGGTTAGCTTGCTGCGCTCGCCTGTCTATCTATTATCAAGAAACATTTACTTATGGGGCGCACTTCGTGCGCTGCATTCGCTTCGCTCATGCCTCTTTCAACCCCACGTACAATGGGTTAGCTCGCTGCGCTCGCCTGTGTATCTATTATCAAGAAACATTGACTGATAGGGTGCACCTCGTGCGGTGCATTCGCTTCGCTCATGCCCCTTTCAACCCAACTTACAATGGGTTAGCTCGCTGCGCTCGCCTGTCTATCTATTATCAAGAAACATTGACTGATGGGGCGCACTTCGTGCGCTGCATTCGCTTCGCTCATGCCTCTTTCAACCCCACATACAATGGGTTAGCTTGCTGCGCTCGCCTGTCTATCTATTATCAAGAAACATTGGCTTATTGGGCGCACTTCGTGCGCTGCATTCGCTTCGCTCATGCCTCTTTCAACCCCACGTACAATGGGTTAGCTCGCTGCGCTCGCCTGTGTATCTATTATCAAGAAACATTGACTGATAGGGCGCACCTCGTGCGGTGCATTCGCTTCACTCATGCCCCTTTCAACCCAACTTACAATGGGTTAGCTCGCTGCGCTCGCCTGTCTATCTATTATAAAGAAGCATTGATTGATACGGCGCACTTCGTGCGCTGCATTCGCCTACGCTCGTGCCTCTGCCTACTTCTCTTACAACAGTTTGGCTCGCTGCGCTCGCCTGATAACCCGTTATCATAATTTGTTTATTAAAACTTTGGGCTTGTTTACATTAGGCCTAAGCATCGCAAGCATGCCGAAGCAACAATGGCGGTCGCCCACTACCTAAACTACAACTATCTCACTCAAGAAACAAAACAAAGCTATCACCTGTGTTCTCAATTGTTTCCTATAATTTTCCAAAGGTCTCTCAAACAATTAGCAAGTCTTTACAAAGATAATTCAGGTCGTAAAACACTTTGAAAGGCGCCCAGTTATCCTTTGTGTGCAAAACAAAAACACGTGTCTTCTCCAAAAGTACCTGCTGTTCAACCCGAGGGCAAATTTGCATGATAACGAAAAACGCGTGACTGTTCACGTGAAGTCGCGAAAAAGCCAATCAAATTATAGCAAAAGACGAAACGGGTCACGTGAAGAGCGAATACTCTGTTCGAGAATGGAGTTCGGGACGCGAATTTGGAAGTTTCGCCAGCGTAAACCGTAGTTTTTTTGTGATAGCACAATTAGCAGAATAATTAATGGAATAATTCAATAATTAGGGAGAAAATCGAAAAACAAAATCCATTACCCTGGTTAAATTAATAAACTAAACATTCAGTGTGAATTTCATTGCCATATACCCACATACAAAAAAGCCTTTGTGATTACACGGTTCGCCGTTTCGGCCCATTGTTTTTGGGCGTTCGACCTATTGTTTCGGGTTGAATCTATTGTTTTTGGCGAGGAAAGTGCGTCATCACGTGACATCGCAGAATAGTAATATTGACCTTGTATGAGGCCAGCTTTCAGAATAGAAAAGGACATTTTTCTTCTATGAACGTATACAAAGGGAAAAATGATATTATTTGGGAAAAGTTTAGTCCACATTAAGTTAAAGATGTAATCTAGATCAAAGAGTCCTTGTATTTGACTGTTAAAGCCTCTGAATACTCATGGCATTCTGATAGATCTGAACACTTATTGAACTTATAGGCAGCAGATATAGATACATGTGAATTGCCTAGGTTAACTTGTTTAATTGCTCACTACATAGGGCGGAAGCATTATATGTTAGAAAGAGATTTCTTATGATTGGGAAAGATCGGGAGAACCCACTGTATTATATGTGGCAACAAAAAAGAAACCTTCCAGTTGGCTAGTTCTTCCTTGGAAACTTTATCATTGACCTTAGCGATCTTTTTATAGAAGAAATATCAGTGTTGTCATTACAGTGAAAGCGGGAATTGAAACTGACTTACCCATGAGTTGTTTACTTTACCTCAAATGAATAAAAAACCACTCCAACATCCTTAAAAACTGATAAATGACTGCTTTGGATGTCCCATTATGCACACTTGTCCATACAAATGCGTCCACTATCTGAAAAACAATGATATGTGTACTACTTGTACATAAATAATTGTAATATGAAAATGGCCAATTGAAAATGGATGGGCAAAAACTTGAATAGAGGGCATATTATCGCACCAAATAGTATATTGACATTGTATTAGGTCGGATTCCACAATAGAAAAGGATATTTTCCTTCTATGAGTAGATAATAAGGGAGACTTGATATTATTTGGGAAAACTTTAGTCGACATTAGCTTAAAGATGTAATGTAAATCAAAGAGTCCTTGCATTTGATTGTTAAAGGCTCTGATTACTCATGTCATTCTGATAGATCTGAAAACTCATTGAACTTATAGGGAGTAGATATGGATACATGTGAAATGCCTAGGTTAACTTGTTAAATTGTTCACTACATATGGCAGAACCATTATATGATAGAAAGAGACTTCTTATGATTGGGAAAGATCGGGAGAACCAACTGTATTATCTGTGGCAAAAACAAAGAAACCTTCCATTTGGCTAGTTCTTTCTTGGAGACATTATCATTGACCTTAGCAATATTCTTATTGAAGAAATATCAGTCTTGTGATCACATTGAAAAGGGGAATTGAAACTGACTTACCCATGAGTTGTTTACTTTACCTCGAATGAATCAAAAACCATTCCAACATCCTTAAACACGGAGAAATGGCTGCTTTGGATGTCGCCATTATAAACACATGTCCATACAAATGAGTCCAATATCTGAAAAAACATTGATATTTTTCGTAATTGTACATAAATAATTGTAATGTGAAAATAACAAATTGAAAATGGATGGGCTAAAACTTGAATAGAGTGCCTATTGTTGCGCCAAAAAGGATAGTGACCTTGTATCAGGCCAGCTTCCAGAATAGAAAAGGAAATTTTTCTTCTATGAACATATACAAAGAGAGAAATGATATTATTTGGGAAAAGTTTAGTCAACATTAGGTTAAAGATGTAATGTATATCAAAAAGTCCTTGTATTTGACTGTTAAAGCCTCTGAATACTCATGGCATTCTGATAGATCTGAACACTTATTGAACTTATAGGCAGCAGATATAGATACATGTGAAATGCCTAGGTTAACTTGTTTAATTGCTCACTACATAGGGCGGAACAATTATATGTTAGAAAGAGATTTCTTATGATTGGGAAAGATCGGGAGAACCCACTGTATTCTATGTGGCAACAACAAAGAAACCTTCCATTTGGCTAGTTCTTCCTTGGAAACTTTATCATTGACCTTAGCGATCTTTTTATAGAAGAAATATCAGTGTTGTCATTACAGTGAAGGCGGGAATTGAAACTGACTTACCCATGAGTTGTTTACTCTACCTCGAATGAATCAAAAACCATTCCAACATCCTTAAACAGGGAGAAATGGCTGCTTTGGATGTCGCCATTATAAACACATGTCCATACAAATGAGTCCAATATCTGCAAAAACATTGACATTTTTCGTACTTGTACATAAATAATTGTAATTTGAAAATAACAAATTGAAAATGGATGGGCTAAAACTTGAATAGAGGGCCTATTGTTGCGCCAAAAAGTATATTGACCTTGTATGAGGCCAGCTTCCAGAATAGAAAAGGACATTTTTCTTCTATGAATGTATACAAAGGGAGAAATGATATTATTTGGGAAAAATTTAGTCAACATTAAGTTAAAGATGTAATCTAGATCAAAGAGTCCTTGTATTTGACTCTTAAAGCCTCTGAATACTCATGGCATTCTGATAGATCTGAACACTTATTGAACGTATAGGCAGCAGATATAGATACATGTGAAATGCCTAGGTTAACTTGTTTAATAGCTCACTACATAGGGCGGAAGCATTATATGTTAGAAAGAGATTTCTTATGATTGGGAAAGATCGGGAGAACCCACTGTATTATATGTGGCAACAAAAAAGAAACCTTCCAGTTGGCTAGTTCTTCCTTGGAAACTTTATCATTGACCTTAACGATCTTTTTATAGAAGAAATATCAGTGTTGTCATTACAGTGAAAGCGGGAATTGAAACTGACTTACCCATGAGTTGTTTACTTTACCTCAAATGAATAAAAAACCACTCCAACATCCTTAAAAACTGATAAATGACTGCTTTGGATGTCCCATTATGCACACTTGTCCATACAAATGCGTCCACTATCTGAAAAACAATGATATGTGTACTACTTGTACATAAATAATTGTAATGTGAAAATAGCCAATTGAAAATGGATGGGCAAAAACTTGAATAGAGGGCATATTATCGCACCAAATAGTATATTGACATTGTATTAGGTCGGATTCCACAATAGAAAAGGATATTTTCCTTCTATGAGTAGATAATAAGGGAGACTTGATATTATTTGGGAAAACTTTAGTCGACATTAGCTTAAAGATGTAATGTAAATCAAAGAGTCCTTGCATTTGATTGTTAAAGGCTCTGATTACTCATGTCATTTGATAGATCTGAAAACTCATTGAACTTATAGGGAGTAGATATGGATACATGTGAAATGCCTAGGTTAACTTGTTAAATTGTTCACTACATATGGCAGAACCATTATATGATAGAAAGAGACTTCTTATGATTGGGAAAGATCGGGAGAACCAACTGTATTATCTGTGGCAAAAACAAAGAAACCTTCCATTTGGCTAGTTCTTTCTTGGAGACATTATCATTGACCTTAGCAATATTCTTATTGAAGAAATATCAGTCTTGTGATCACATTGAAAAGGGGAATTGAAACTGACTTACCCATGAGTTGTTTACTTTACTCGAATGAATCAAAAACCATTCCAACATCCTTAAACACGGAGAAATGGCTGCTTTGGATGTCGCCATTATAAACACATGTCCATACAAATGAGTCCAATATCTGAAAAAACATTGATATTTTTCGTAATTGTACATAAATAATTGTAATGTGAAAATAACAAATTGAAAATGGATGGGCTAAAACTTGAATAGAGTGCCTATTGTTGCGCCAAAAAGTATAGTGACCTTGTATCAGGCCAGCTTCCAGAATAGAAAAGGAAATTTTTCTTCTATGAACATATACAAAGGGAGAAATGATATTATTTGGGAAAAGTTTAGTCAACATTAGGTTAAAGATGTAATGTATATCAAAAAGTCCTTGTATTTGACTGTTAAAGCCTCTGAATACTCATGGCATTCTGATAGATCTGAACACTTATTGAACTTATAGGCAGCAGATATAGATACATGTGAAATGCCTAGGTTAACTTGTTTAATTGCTCACTACATAGGGCAGAACAATTATATGTTAGAAAGAGATTTCTTATGATTGGGAAAGATCGGGAGAACCCACTGTATTCTATGTGGCAACAACAAAGAAACCTTCCATTTGGCTAGTTCTTCCTTGGAAACTTTATCATTGACCTTAGCGATCTTTTATAGAAGAAATATCAGTTTGTCATTACAGTGAAGGCGGGAATTGAAACTGACTTACCCATGAGTTGTTTACTCTACCTCGAATGAATCAAAAACCATTCCAACATCCTTAAACAGGGAGAAATGGCTGCTTTGGATGTCGCCATTATAAACACATGTCCATACAAATGAGTCCAATATCTGAAAAAACATTGACATTTTTCGTACTTGTACATAAATAATTGTAATTTGAAAATAACAAATTGAAAATGGATGGGCTAAAACTTGAATAGAGGGCCTATTGTTGCGCCAAAAAGTATATTGACCTTGTATGAGGCCAGCTTCCAGAATAGAAAAGGACATTTTCTTCTATGAATGTATACAAAGGGAGAAATGATATTATTTGGGAAAATTTAGTCAACATTAAGTTAAAGATGTAATCTAGATCAAAGAGTCCTTGTATTTGACTCTTAAAGCCTCTGAATACTCATGGCATTCTGATAGATCTGAACACTTATTGAACGTATAGGCAGCAGATATAGATACATGTGAAATGCCTAGGTTAACTTGTTTAATAGCTCACTACATAGGGCGGAACATTATACGTTAGAAAGAGATTTCTTATGATTGGGAAAGATCGGGAGAACCCACTGTATTATATGTGGCAACAAAAAGAAACCTTCCAGTTGGCTAGTTCTTCCTTGGAAACTTTATCATTGACCTTAACGATCTTTTATAGAAGAAATATCAGTGTTGTCATTACAGTGAAAGCGGGAATTGAAACTGACTTACCCATGAGTTGTTTACTTTACCTCAAATGAATAAAAAACAATTCCAACATCCTTAAAAACTGAAAATGACTGCTTTGGATGTCCCATTATGCACACTTGTCCATACAAATGAGTCCACTATCTGAAAAACAATGATATGTTACTACTTGTACATAAATAATTGTAATATGAAAATAACCAATTGAAATGGATGGCAAAACTTGAATAGAGGCATATTATCGCACCAAATAGTATATGACATTGTATTAGGTCGTTCCACAATAGAAAAGGTATTTTCCTCTATGAGTAGATAATAAGGGAGACTTGATATTATTTGGAAACTTTAGTCGACATTAGCTTAAAGATGTAATGTAAATCAAAGAGTCCTGCATTTGATTGTTAAAGCTCTGATTACTCATGTCATTCTGATAGATCTGAAACTCATTGAACTTATAGGAGTAGATATGATACATGTGAAATCCTAGGTTAACTTGTTAAATTGTTCACTACATATGGCAGAACCATTTATGATAGAAGAGACTTCTTATGATTGGGAAAGATCGGGAGAACCACTGTATTATGTGGCAAAACAAAGAACCTTCCATTGGCTAGTTCTTTCTTGGAGACATTATCATTGACCTTAGCATATTCTTATGAAGAAATATCAGTCTTGTGATCACATGAAAGGGAATTGAAACTGACTTACCCATGAGTTGTTTACTTTATCTCGAATGAATCAAAACCATTCCAACATCCTTAAACATGAGAAATGCTGCTTTGGATGTCGCCATTATAACACTGTCCATACAATGAGTCCATATCTGAAAAACATTGATATTTTCGTATTGTACATAAATAATTGTAATTGAAAATAACAATTGAAATGGATGGGCTAAAACTTGAATAGATGCCTATTGTTGCGCCAAATGTATATTGACCTTGTATAGGCCAGCTTCCAAATAGAAAAGGACATTTTCTTCTATGAATGTATACAAAGGGAGAATGATATTATTTGGAAAAATTTAGTCAACATTAGTTAAAGATGTATCTAGATCAAAGAGTCTTGTATTTGATGTTAAAGCCTCTGAATACTCATGGCATTCTGATAGATCTGAACACTCATTGAACTTATAGGCAGCAGATATAGATAGATGTGAAATGCCTGATTAATGTGAAATGCATTGAAACTCGAAATATAATAAATTACACATGAACCTGTAGCTGAGAGAGCAGCGAATCCAATAAAAATAACTTCATTTATTAAAAACGTCTTTCCAAATTGTCAGAAGAATTTACTTCAGAAAATGATATTTGTTGTCAAGTATTCAATACTTGAAACACACTTTGCAAACTTCTGGACATTTCAAAGACTTCAAAATTGGTGATTACTATTAGTAGACTACATACTTCTTCAACTGAAAGATAAAATGAAAAGGGGGTCCCGGATTCATTGTTATTTTTGTACGGAAACTATTAATGTATTGGTGAGATGATTTTTGGGAAAATTATAATTAGCATAATGTGAGCAGAAATTTAGCACACTTGATAATTCTTGGAGCTGAAGAAAGACAGAAAGGAAAATCCCAGATACATGATTACTTTTGAACAAAATTTATTAATGTAATTGTGAGATCATTTTTGGCAAAATATTAATTTGCCAAAGTGTAAGGAATTTAATTTGTTCAATAGTACTTACCAACAAAGACTTTCAATTGCAGATTGAAATGCATTAATCTTTGAGTTAATATGAAGAAAAAATTCCACCAACAGAATTCTTGTGATGTGACGGCTTGCAATTCATCGATAAATTTCTATGAGACACTGAGATTCAAGAAAAAGCATGTATAAAAATTAAGAAGCAAATGTGGACATCGTGAAGAATTTAAAAAATGGTGATCAATTGTAGTAGATTTAATAATTCTTGAAGTCAAAGATAAAATGAAAGGGTTGTCCCAGATTCATTGTTACTTTGGTACTGAAATTATTAATGTATTGTTGAGATGGTTTTTGGGAAAATTTCAATTTGAGAATGTATAAGGAACTTCAAATATTATTTATTACTTACCGACAAAGACATTTGAGTGCAGATTCAAAAGCATTAGCCATTAAGTTGAGGTGAGACATATAATTCAGGAAATAACTTCTTGTGATTTGATGATTTAGAAATTATTTAGGCCTCTCAGTACAGACTGAATTTGAAGACAAATATCTGAAACATAGAAAATCAATGCTTAATGTGTTGAAATGATAAGAAAAGTTGTGAAACATGTATGTAGATGAAAATGGAATGCCTCAACCACCCTCCACATTTATTTACCAAGGTTAATAATTCTCCAGTTCATATTAAATTAAAACAACATGCTGCTTGTACCTTGGTTCAGATATATCAGGATTGTCTTTGTGAAAAGTAATAAACTGTTGGAGGGTGAAGTAAGATATACCTGAACCAAGAAGCCATTCCTCTATAATGAAATACATGCTGCTGTAATTGAAACAAATAGATACACTTTGAAATGTCAGAAAAAACTTGCAATTTCAGCTCAAAATTGGCGAAACTAACACCTTGGCGAATAACTGCCGAAAGTGCTGAGGTAATGACAATGGGGTTTGGCAAGTTAGAATCTAAATTAGGCAACTGCAAAAGCCATGTTTTGTGGGTAAAATTTGCCTGTTTTGGAGTGAAAACGAAGCTTGCCTTAAATCGTCCAAAAACAGAGGAAAATCATGGAATTAGAGAAAACATACCCAACAGACTTTAGTTCTAGCACAAATAAAGAGTTATCGAAATTTGAAATGGAGAAATTCCGCCCAGAGAAACCCGAAATATTAAAGATTGTACTTATGTTTATCTTAGGCCCATCTTTTGAAACAAAAACGAAAGCAGGAAAGAGGAATGAAACTAAGCCAGTTTCTTTCTTAAAAAATATCAAAACAGAAATTACCTTGTCCCAAAGGTTTAAAGGTTGTCTGCCCGTGTTCAGCCAGCAATTTCAAGGTCTCAGCAACAATTTCCGCCAGCTCTTTCTACCTGAAACTTCTCCGACTTTGCAAAAAGATCCAATTACAGAACCATGTGCTTTCGAAATCTGATATCTTGTTGTGGTGGGTCTGGTATTTCATGAAGGGGGCGGGTGGAATTTTCGAGAAGGTGGAAAACAAAACTTGCTATAACTCCAGAACCGACAGGAATATTCAAGAACCGAAAACGGCATCTTGATCAGCCTGATGTAGCGATTATGTCCATTACAATTCAAAAGGTGAAACTTTTCCGGTAAAGGTCTAAAAAATCCCAAGTCCTTTTTTGGGCCCTCAAAGCATTATGTTTTCACTAAGAAATCCCCCTGGAAAGCACCTCGAAATTGTTTTCACCTCTCAAAAAAGGGCAAAATACCGAAAAAATTAGAGGAAAAAAGTCGACATTACGTTAGCTGCGTTATCAGGGAAGAGTTATCGAAAGTTTTAACAGAAAAAATCTCTTGAGAACGACCCTAAAAAATCAAAATTTCGACTCCCTCAACAACCCTCCTTCTTTGCATTTCGGCAATGTGGGAAGGAAGCTCGGAGAAGGTTGGAAAACAAAATCACAAATATCTCCGCCACCGTTTGAGATATCGGAAAACGGAAAGCGTTACTTTATTCTCCGAAAAAAGCCGCTCCTTTCAAGTGCAAGTTTGCCTCCCTACACCCACAAACAAAAAAGCCTTTTTGACCTCAAGGATCTTCCTTTGAAGTCTTTGTTCGCTTGACAGCCCATTGACAGCCCATTGTCCCCGATCAGCGCCAGACAAAAAGTGGCCTCCGTCACGTGATATCATAGATTAGTAATATAGAGTGATAACGTGGATTCATTTGCAATTTGTGTGAATGAATGTTAAAATCACTGAAAACAAGCAAATGCATGTGTATTTTACTTAGTTGCAGTTGTAATAACGTGAATTCATGTGCAAGTAGTGTGAATGAATGTTAATATCACTGAAAACAAGCAAATGCATGTGTATTTTACTTAGTTTCAGCTGTAATAACGTGGATTCATTTGCAATTGGTGTGAATGAATGTTAAAATCACTGAAAACAAGCAAATGCATGTGTATTTTACTTATTTGCAGCTGTAATAACGTGAAGTCATGCGCAATTAATGTGAATGAATGTTAAATTCCCTGAAAACAAGCAAATGCATGGCTATTTTAATCAGTTACACTTGTAATAAGATGAATTCATGTGCAATTAGTGTGAATGATTGCTAATATCACTGAAAACAAGCAAATGAATGTGTATTTTACTTTGTTGCAGCTGTAATAGCGTGCCTTCATGTGCAATTAGTGTGAAAGAACGTTAATTTCCCTGAAAACAAGCAAATGCATGTGTATTTTACTTAGTTGCAGCTGTAATAACGTGAATTCATGTGCCATTAGTGTGAATGAATGTTAATATCATTGAAAACAAGCAAATGCATGTGTATTTTACTTAGTTGCAGCTGTGATAACGTGAATTCATTTGCCATTGGTGTGAATGAATGTTAATATCATTGAAAACAAGCAAATGCATGCGTATTTTACTTAGTTGCAGCTGTAATAACGTGAATTCATGTGCAATTAGTGTGAATGAATGTTAAAATAACTGAAAACAAGCAAATGAATGTGTATTTTACTTTTTTGCAGCTGTAATAACGCCCGTACGTAAAGTACATTATGGCGATAAGAATATGTTTACATAGTCGCATTCTGGGGACTGTCACCATTGTGGGGACAGAAAACGTGACACCACTACGTATATTCGCTAATTCTCCTTATAACACCGTTTCTGGTGTCTTCAACTCAACTTGAGGGTGTCCCCACAATGTGGGTTTCTTAATGTATGTGTAACATTGTGAGGACTTGTGTATGATGATGTCAATTTCTGAAAAAGTTTATTCTTTGACACATTATACACAAATTACAGTATTCCTAAATTACACAAGAAGTCACATCCAAAATGCTTTTGAGGGACCTGTCAACGTTATCATATTATCGTATGAACGTTATCGTATTCATGATAGTCTTTGTTATAAACCTTACAGGCAAAAGATTCCTATTTGAAGGTATGATCAAAGGATCCTTGGCGTGACTCCCAACAGATTGATTTTGTTTCAATTTTTTAATATTATCCAGGAAGTGAAGAAAATAATATCAAAATAAAGTAAAACTTTGCGAGCCTAAGAGTTGAGCTTGAGCAAAACTGAATAACTAGTTTTATTGACTTTTCACGTGTTTTAACTCCTGGACATAAAAACCCTGGATTTAATGTTTAGGATTGAACGCAGCAAATTCAAAAAACATTTGTTTTCAGACCACTAAGGCAATTTTTTTTACTTCAATTTTCGATCTTGTTTCATCAAAGCTAAAAAGCTTTCTTTTTCCAAAACAAAAATGAAATGTTATAACTGTTGTATTAGTTGCATAAGCATAGAGCTAGAAAATTTTCTTCTTTTCGCGAGATGCTTCCAGCAACTGGTTGTCTCGCCCTGCCACAAGAGCCCAGAATCTAGTATGGTACGTCATGGTGTTTGTTGTTTCAACAAGTTTACATTTTATCCAATGAAAAATTGGCAAAGTGACATCATACCTTGTAGCCTCATTCCAAATCAAAAGGGAACGTTTGAATCTGAGGCACATACCTTACATGGGAAAGTAGACAGAAACACAGAACAGAGAACACAACATCTTTTCCCACACATCAATGCCTACTCGCTTGCGCATGCGTGTCGCAAGTCAAAAATGAAGGAATTCTAATATATATATTCTGCGGAGGTCACGTGACGGTGGCGAAACTCTGGCCAAAACAATAGATTCGACCCGAAACAATAGGTTGAGCGCCCAAAAACAATGGGACGAAACGGCGATTTGGTGATCAATAAGGCTTTTTTCAATAGGGGCACACAAGGTTGCCACTTGCATGGAAAGGCTCCGTTTCTAGAGTAGGCAAAAGTTATCTATTTTTGGAAGCCTATTCTAAAGAATTTTTGAGTTATTCCATTAATTATTCTGCTAATTGTGCTATCACGAAAAAACTACGGTTTACGGGGGCGAAACTTCCAAATTCGCGTCGCGAACTCCAAATTCGAACAAAGCGTTCGCTGTTCACGTGACGCGTTTCACTTTTTGCTGCAAGTTGATTGGCTTTTTTGCGACTTCACGTGAGAAGTCACGCGTATTTCGTTATCATGCAAATTTGCCCTCGGGTTGAACAGCAGGTACTTTTGGAGAAGACGCGTGTTTTTGTTTTGCACACAAAAGAAAACTCAGCGCAGCGAGCGAGCGGAGCTAACCCATGGTAAGTGGGGTTGAAAGAGGCATGAGCGAAGCGAATGCAGCGCACGAAGTGCGCCCTATCAGTCAATGTTTCTTGATAATAGATAGACAGGCGAGCGCAGCGAGCTAACCCATTGTAAGTGGGGCTCAAAGAGGCATGAGCGTAAGCGAATGCAGCGCACGAAGTGCGCCAACCACAGGCGAGCGCAGCGAGCTAACTTATTGTACGTGGGGTTCAAAGAGGCACAAGCATATGCGAATGCAGCGCACGAAGTGCGCCAACCACAGGCGAGCGCAGCGAGCTAACCCATTGTATGTGGGGTTGAAAGGGGCATGAGCGTAAGCGAATGCAGCGCAAGAAGTGCGCCCACAGGCGAGCGCAGCGAGCTAACCCATTGTAAGTGGGGTTGAAAGAGGCATGAGCGGAGCGAATGCAGCGCACGAAGTGCGCCCTAACAGTCAATGTTTCTTGATAATTGATAGACAGGCGAGCGCAGCGAGCTAACCTATTGTAAGTGGGGTTAAAAGAGGCAGGAGCGTAAGCGAATGCAGCGCACGAAGTGCGCCAACCACAGGCGAGCGTAGCGAGCTAACCCATTGTACGTGGAGTTGAAAGGGGCATGAGCGCAAGCGAATGCAGCGCACGAAGTGCGCCAACCAGATTAAGCTTTTTTACTTGACGGGCTGGGGCGAACGAGCGAAGCGAGTGATGACCCCTAGTCGTAGAATAAAAACAGCAACTTACAAAGGATTTTTTTATGATCAAATTTCCGATCAACTAATAATTTACCTAAAATTTCGTTAAATCATATACAACAATAAGTCAATGAATAGCATTCCCTTTATTTAATTTACTTCATTTTAAAAGAAAAAGGTTCTCATCTCTGGTCATTGCATGAGATAAGTGAGTTAAATTGTATAATGAGAGCAACAACTAATCAAACGAAACTGCCTTATCATGGAAAAAAACAAAACGTCAATATAAAATACCCTAATGTAAAACAGAGTTAATCACAACAAAGAATTAATCGGAATTAGTTAATCAAAGTTAAAAAGAACATAAAAGCCAAGAAGAGTGGAAAAGAGGATCTACATCTTGTAAAAATTGGAGAAGGTTCATTGCTAAGCAATCCTTCAGAAATCGATAAGGCTTTGTAAGTTGTTCATTTTTTTTAACTTTCTAACTGATATAAAATTGCGATAAATAGGGGAAAATCTTCGGGCATACTCAAAAACCTTTTTGATCTGACACTCCAAGAGTACTAATGGCAGAAAGATACTCATACAATAATTTAAGGTGGAGTAATTGAAGGACCCAGATGCGCATTGAAAGGCAAAAATCAGAAAGAGAGGATGAATTAGTATATCCAATCTGATAGCGAAAGGGATGGAGGGAGGTCAATGGACTTCAATGCACAGTCCAGGTGGGAAAAAACTCCGCTTTTCTTTTTTTATTCTCAAAAATATTCATAACTAATAAAAAGATTCCAACTCAAACATTACATTAGAAAAGTAGTCTCATTATCGACATTACATACTTTTGCTTTCGAGAATACAAATATTCAGGCTGATGGTAAAAACGTGCACCCACGACGCCGTCAGAATACATTTGATAATATATTGAAGAACTTGTCCTGCTTGACAGAACATGAATTCTGCTTAAATTGAACTTTACACTGTTGAAGAGAAAGTAAAAGCTAAGAACGAGTGGAATATATCACAAGGTCAAAAACATTGAATGCAAAGATTGATTTGAAGGCTTCTCCATTGACCTCTATTTCATTTTGATGTTTATTTTCGATAAGGAAAGAGTTTACGTCATAATCGCGGTATTCGTCCGTATTTAAACTGAAAGCATTTCCTTCTTAACAAGAATTGTATCTACAGTCAAATCTCCATAGTTTGAACTCGTGTAATTCGAACTCTATCTAATTCGAACGATATTCTCTGTACCTTCAAGGGTCACTAATGAACCAATTCTTATAAAACAAACCTCTATAATTCCAATTTTTTATAAATCAAACATTTTCACGCTTCCCCAGGGTGTTCGAATTAGACAGAGTTGACTGAAATCTAGCTCTTCAGTTTGAAAACAAAATAATTGTATCTACATAAAGCAAACCCTAATTACAATAAGTTAACCCAATAGCAACCGGCACTCTGCTTCCGATCATTGATAAAGGCCCTACCTCAGTATATTAATTGGCACTTTCTTATAACATATTGAGCAGTAAAATTTTCAAGCTCTTCCAGTCAACTCACAAAAAACGTTTTTCAAGCGTCTAAGCTAAGAATAGCTAATCCCATCACTGATAATATTACGTAAACAACTGGTTGGAAAATATCTTGAGGCCAGCTTTTTCATAAGAAACTATTCAAATAACAGCATATAATTATACCAGAATAGTACCTATCAGGCACAGATATTGACCCAGCTCAGAGAGGTCCTGTAAAGAAGCAAAGACCTCCGTTCCGAAAACAAAATAACAAATTAAACTATAAACTTTGAAAATATTTATCCATACCTTTACTTTGCAATTTTTTCGCTTTTGTAATATGATTTCTTATGAAATCTTTTACAACATTCCAGGAACGAGAATGCAAAATATTATTTTCTGTGATGCATTTTGTACAGGATGCTTATCCTGGGACTTTCATCTTCCTAATGTTGTCAGAAAAAAAGTGAAGGACAACATTTGCCTCTTCTTTTGACCAACGCAATTTTCTTCTTGATCTACACTTCACGTCTTTAGCTTGAGCTAGAATAACAAAACAAGTAGAAACAAACTTTGGCTTAAGGAACTCCTCCATTGGCCAGAATATTTTAAAAAACGCCACTGGACTTTTCAAGCCATTATTTTTGACAATTCAATAACATTATCAAATCGTGTGTTGTCTCTTGTATAAAGTTTCCAAAGTTTAAATGAACTATTTATATCAGCTATAGCAAGAGCTGGTGCATGTTTGTGGAGGGAGGGAAGAGGGTTTTCTAAAAATAGCAAAAAAGATGTGGTTCGTTAATAAAAAATCAAACCTATATGACTCAGAAAACCTGAAGAGCTTCTGACAAGAATTTTCTACCTGTCAGAGTCAAACTGCTTTCGATGATCAGCACTATGTAATGAACACATTTTGGATCAAAGCAAGCTTTAAAGATGATACAAACATCAAGGCATATTTCTTCATTTTTTGAAAAACCCTGTCAAAGACTCAAGAGAAACAATTTAAAATAGCCTCATTTAAAATGAAAAGTAGAAAATTGACCCTGCCAATTTTGAAACATTGTTGTATTTGTCACCATATTTTAAAGCCCTTCCAATTTTTTATTCATTTTTGGGCAGGTACTCTTTGAGAGTGTGCTTATACTTTGTAATAAAATCATTGGAATAAATTTTGAACTTTAAAATAGGATGAAACTGGGATTAGAGATGACAGGTATGATTTATTAATGATGTGAAAAGAAAGAACTGCTACAATTGTCAATGGGGCAAACTTATTTTGTAGGGTCTTCTTTTATTTTTTATTCAATCTTTAAGTAATTGAATGTGTTCCGTCAAAGAAATCATTTTTTCGATCTTCTCCAAAAGTCTTTATTATAATATATTCTTGAAAGTAATAAACATGAAATATATACCATTTTCATATGTTGCCCGCAAGGAATTGTCTTTCTTCTGGTATGCATTCGTACTTTTACTGAAATAGTCCTCGTCACTTTCAGAAACATCATCGTTGTCCTTGTCATCACAACTATTGTCATCTGTCTCATTTTCCAATGGAAGCTCTGCAGTATAGAAGAAAGAGCGATATTACAAAGGTTACTTGACTCCATGAAAGTGTTAAACTATATCGCAGGTTAAATTAAAATACACACTATGACTTATAAATTTCCTTAAGGAAAATGGATGTCGAAAGCTTTCATGCATTGTTCTGAAATAACAAAAATCTTGACAATTAGGAGGAGATGGTTATCCAACCAAATGCTGCAAAGTAGTTGTTTTTCTACATTTTAATGATGGCCTAATTTGGCTCCTCTCATTCAACTACAAATCTAGCAACTATGGTGGAAAAGATTAGGGGCCTAAATGTTGCAACACTGAAAATGGAAGCCCTGGTGTACTCGAAAATCAGGCCAACTAAACGAAAATATCACATATTATTAGGTCAAAGGAGATTCTTTAAAATATATTAAAGAAATAGATGTAAAGCTCTTGATATTGTTCTTTGAGAAAGTACATATAGGCAATTATACAAAGCAATTTATGCACATTTAAATATTATTCAATGGATATTTGCATCTGTTTAATGGAATTCACTATTTCCACTAAAATGTAGGCAAGCATACCATCTAGATGAATTTCACAAAGTTTCTTCCCCTGCCACTTGCTGGTATGACCTTCCTCTACTGCCAAAAGGAGCTTGCTGACTTTTGCAAGCTCTAGTGTTGAGTCGTGGAGTCTATAATACTCTCTATGGACAGCAATGTCATGGCCCATGTGTCTAGCCAACCAATCAAGCTCTGATTCGCTCAGATCGATGACCTGTGACACAGTTGCAACATATTTGCGAAGCTGGGTACTCTTAACAGCATTTGGGTTCTTTAGGTCCAACTGCTTTACAACCGAGTTCAGCAGTCGGTCCACTGAGAAACTTTTAGACATTCTTGTTGGTGCTGCAAAAATATATCTGTTCTCAGGGTGACACCAATATTGTCCCTTGTCTTTATCAGAGCAATCATCGCATTTACTATTTCAGCAGTCATCAGAATTGGCACTTTTCTTCCTCTTTTCTCTCTTACACGGGTCTAGCCTGCAAATAAAATATCATAATGACTGTGCTCAAAACAAACTTTAGACATCTTGCCATGATCCTATGTACATTGAAGAATTTTTCAACTCATATAAGTTAGCAAGTTTAGTGCCATCGTTAGTGAATTAGTCTAGTACTCCAGCCTCGTTGCAGACACTCTGCAGAATTATGTCTAGAAATATTTGGAAAGGGTCATCTTCGAAGTGACTTCTATGTACTGAATTAATGCTACAATTTTTGGCATGAATGCTAAAACGAATATGCATGCAGGAATGTTATTAAGAAGTGATACTCATGAGAGATTTTCTTTATATTCAATATTGAAATGGTTTACACCTCAGACAAATTTTTCGGGCAAAGTTCTCAAACAACAATTGAGATGCCTAAAGTTGCAATACAAATTGATGCCTACATTCACGAAATTGGGAATAAATGGCCAATACCAAAAACAGATTGAAAAATAAAACTGGAAAAATCTGAAAATTTATCCGAACTTTGAAATTCTTTTTGTGTACTTGGGTGAAGACCATATAAATTCAATGGATGTTTTTAGTTATTGTATTGGTTTAATGGAAATGTGACGAAAACTATGCATAAAAAATATGTCTTCAGTAAAAATAATTGACAGACAAAGCATTTGGGGAAAAAGCTATGTCATGCAATTTCACAAGATCTTCTATCTTATATGAGCTTCAGTGTCAAAACAAATTATGTCATTAGCTAAGTTATATTCATAATTGTTTCTTTTAATTTTGACATATATTTAGCTGCTATAAATTCAAAGCCATTGTAATATGTTAAAGCATGTCCAATAATGATGACGAAAATCACTTCAAAAACGCCCTAAGCAATTTAAAAATTATTATTTGGAGTATATCGTGGGTAACTTATTAAACTCCAACTTTTTCACACCGGCAATGTTTATGACCTACACCTTTTTTAAGTCTTGTGGGACCTAAGGCACAATAAAAAACACAAAAATTTTGACTCATCTCTTGCATAACTCCAGTTCCAAAGGTTTCAAAGATCTCCCCATCTCATCCATCGATACTTCTGACCATTTTGGTCTGTCGCAAACAAGCATAATTCTACTTTTGATCCTCATTACCACGTCTCTTATTTAGCAAAATTATCCTTGAAACAGTCAACTCTGCTAAGCTCCTCCATGTCGAGATTTCAGGGTTTGACAAAACTCCCTTTGTTGCAATTGGTATCTTTTCAACCAGGAACTCTCTTACTTTGACCAGGTCCTCAGTGAGAGGTAAAACTGGAGCCTTGTTGAACTGGCCGTCATTTAAGGTTCTCAGAGCGGTTGCAGATACCTTAGAAGCCCACTCCACATTAATCAAATCGACAATGAATCAGCATTTTCTTTCAAACTTTATCCTTTTTTCGCAGAGCAACTCCTTCAAAATACCAGCACATCTCCTCAGGGCATGACCAATTTTTAACGCAAGAGATGGCCTATCAAAAGTCGCCAGGTTGTCATTATAGCTATTTATCTTGTATGAACATAAATTTCTTGTTCCTTAAATGACGACATCAAATTTCGATGGACATATAAATTCTGCCAGATTTGAATGCTTTTCAGAAGAAATCTTTGTAAGTTCAATCACTAACCGTGCCAGTGATCTCATCTTCTCAGTTATGTATGATGGTTTTTGAGAGCCATCCTTCTCAAACAACCAGCATCCATATTTCACTATTAGCTCATCTCTTTTTGCAATAAAAAAGACTTGATCTTGCCGCATAATTGAAAGTACACTCTGGGTGAATGCTTGGTTTTCATTTCCCTTGCTACCATAAAGTAGCATCTCACTTTCGAACCTTATATTCTTGTGGGTGGCATTGACTTTGTCTTAGAACGCTTTGCAAAATTACAAACTGTAACATGCCGCCACAATTCATGCTTTTGCACAAATCCCAGACAATACGTGCAAGGGACGAAATCTTTAGAACTGATGCACATATCATGTGAAGGTCTTCTCAACACTCTCAATTCTCCACCACATTTGAGAACATGCAGATTATGATAAAAATCCCCTTTCAGTCTCAGACGATCAAGTTCTATTTCTCTCTCTCTTTTGTCTGACAGGGATTCAAGTCTGAGTACCTCAGGTTCATCCTTATGGCGAGTTTTGAAATGCCGAGGAATCTTCTGGGTGTCTTTTCCACAAAATAGACAAGAATAAACCTTGTCATATTTCCTGCTGCCATACACAGTTTTGGAAGCTCGTGGAATAGAAACTGATGACAAGAAAGGATATATTTGCTAGATTGTAAAATTAATACCGTTATTAATACTTGATCAAATATAATAACTTGATCGTGTATTCAAATCTCTACAGTGTGTTATATCCTCACTAGAGGTTATACTGTTATACTATCCCATTTTAGCAACTTGAATTGAGGGGTCGATATTTCCGTGCCCTACAAAAAAATTAGAAACTAAAAAGCTAAAAACTAAATTTCAGGTCGGCAGTGCAGAAACTAATTGCTTTCCAATATTTGAAATCCTAATATGCAATGTTTTGTATTTGATACTGACAAGAAGTCTTCATATTTGCCAGAGAAGCATGTTTTCTGTATTCCTAACTTATCGTTGTAAGCATTATAGCAATAACCTTACATTAAGAAAACTTCCTCATTTTAATGTCAGACCTATACATTGTCTCCCGTTTTACAAATGCAGACGTGAAATCTGGGGCGTTT